>JARQOC010000184.1:0-121444 GCA_033576535.1 Allobates femoralis | reverse complement strand
TATTCTTTATATTGCTCCCCCCCTTCCTTCTTCCAAGACCACTCCCCAGCCAATCACCTCATTTCACATTTTCCTTATTGCAACCTAATGCACCTATTAACCATTTAACTCCCTCCCCTCCCGATTGTCATGTAGCCATTCCACCTTATGGGGGGTTCCTTGACTTTTCTGACCATTGGCGTTTATTTTTTTACATTATAGACTATTTTTACTCTTTATAGGGATTTGTTCCCTTGGGGTTTATTATGTGTATTATCTCTGTTCATTCACCAAGTGATGACATTGAATGCTTTACATCAGATATTTACATCATACTAACTCTGGCATTATCAGCAAATCTTGCTAAGGTTGGTTTTCTTCCCCATGTCATCTTGGTTATCCTAAACTAGAGTGTGGTTTTCATATTTACCCTACACATATACATCATTATACTTGTCAGATATAAATTCACACCTGGTCACTATCTATTAGTATAAAAGCCCTAATGCAGCTTCCGTCCAGATTCACCCCTATCCCTACGTCACATCCGGACAGAAGCTGCATGTATACACCCGCTCGGGGTGATCCAATATGGCCGACCTTTGCCGGTAGCAGGGCTCCCAGAGCCTCACTGCCGGCATCGGTACCGTCGCCAGCGTCCCTGCCCCGCACCGGAGCCCTTCCGTACCCTCGGCTGCTTCCCTGTCCCTCCGCGACTGAACACTACCCGCCCCGCACGACGATCCCGCCCCGACGTCCCCCACCATTATAGTTACCGCATCGGAGCCGGTCTTCTTTCTTCACCTTGCGCCCGCCGACATCTTCCACCGCCGCCCGCGATGTCTGCCTTCTCGCCGCCAACAGCTCCCGGACCTCAGCGTCATTATGCCCACCAACTAGATGGCGACCGTCACATTTGGCGACACTTTACGGACGCCATCTTGCTGGTGGCCATAACTACAAGGGCGTTATGGAACTCTCACGAGATCCATGATGCCATTTTAAAGCCGCCCATTTATGATCTGCGCGCCATTTCTCCGCCTCAAGCCGCTCCCTCAGCGCTCCTCTGGACCGCCTCCTCCCCGCCTCACGAACTCCGCACCAGATAAGACTTAACATTGTTTGAATAAGATTTTGTTGCCTGTCAGTCCACCATTACTCTGCCTCCAGCCTCTCCCTCAGCACTCCTCCACGTCTCATTCACTAAGCCTCCTCACATTAACCCTTGCAGGAGAACATTGACATAAAGCCTGACAGGAGAGCATTGGTATTAACCCTTGCTGGATAAAGCCTGACAGGAGAGCATTGGTATTAACCCTTGCTGGATAAAGCCTGACAGGAGAGTATTGGTATTAACCCTTGCTGGATAAAGCCTGACAGGAGAGCATTGGTATTAACCCTTGCAGGAGAACATTAATATAAAGCCTGACAGGAGAGCATTGGTATTAACCCTTGCTAGAGAACATTCATAAAAAGCCTGATAGGAGAGCATTGGTATTAACCCTTGCAGGAGAACATTGATATAAAGCCTGACAGGAGAGCATTGGTATTAACCCTTGCTGGAGAACATTGATATAAAGCCTGACAGGAGAACATTGGTATTAACCCTTGCAGGAGAACATTGATATAAAGCCTGACAGGAGAGTATTGGTATTAACTCTTGCAGAAGAACATTGCTATAAATCCTGACAGGAGAGCATTGGTATTAACCCTTGCAGGAGAACATTGATATAAAGCCTGACAGGAGAGCATTGGTATTAACCCTTGCTGGAGAACATTGATATAAAGCCTGACAGGAGAGTATTGGTATTAACCCTTGCTGGAGAACATTGATATAAAGCCTGACAGGAGAGTATTGGTATTAACTCTTGCAGAAGAACATTGCTATAAATCCTGACAGGAGAGCATTGGTATTAACCCTTGCAGGAGAACATTGATATAAAGCCTGACAGGAGAGCATTGGTATTAACCCTTGCTGGAGAACATTGATATAAAGCCTGACAGGAGAGTATTGGTATTAACCCTTGCTGGAGAACATTGATATAAAGCCTGACAGGAGAGCATTGGTATTAACCCTTGCAGGACAACATTGATATAAACCCTGCCAGGAGAGCATTGGTATTAACCATTGCAGGAGAACCTTGATATACATCCGGACAGGAGAGCATTGGATTTAACCCTTGCTGGATAACATTGATATAAACCCTGACAGGAGAGCATTGGATTTAACCCTTGCAGGAGAACATTAATATAAAGCCTGACAGGAGAGCATTGGTATTAACCCTTGCTAGAGAACATTCATAAAAAGCCTGATAGGAGAGCATTGGTATTAACCCTTGCAGGAGAACATTGATATAAAGCCTGACAGGAGAGCATTGGTATTAACCCTTGCAGGAGAACATTGATATAAATCCTGACAGGAGAGCATTGGTATTAACCCTTGCTGGAGAACATTGATATAAAGCCTGACAGGAGAACATTGGTATTAACCCTTGCAGGAGAACATTGATATAAAGCCTGACAGGAGAGTATTGGTATTAACTCTTGCAGAAGAACATTGCTATAAATCCTGACAGGAGAGCATTGGTATTAACCCTTGCAGGAGAACATTGATATAAAGCCTGACAGGAGAGCATTGGTATTAACCCTTGCTGGAGAACATTGATATAAAGCCTGACAGGAGAGTATTGGTATTAACCCTTGCTGGAGAACATTGATATAAAGCCTGACAGGAGAGTATTGGTATTAACTCTTGCAGAAGAACATTGCTATAAATCCTGACAGGAGAGCATTGGTATTAACCCTTGCAGGAGAACATTGATATAAAGCCTGACAGGAGAGTATTGGTATTAACCCTTGCTGGAGAACATTGATATAAAGCCTGACAGGAGAGCATTGGTATTAACCCTTGCAGGACAACATTGATATAAACCCTGCCAGGAGAGCATTGGTATTAACCATTGCAGGAGAACCTTGATATACATCCGGACAGGAGAGCTTTGGATTTAACCCTTGCTGGATAACATTGATATAAACCCTGACAGGAGAGCATTGGATTTAACCCTTGCAGGAGAACATTGATATAAATTCTGACAGGAGAGCATTGGATTTAACCCTTGCTGGATAACATTGATATAAACCCTGCCAGGAGAGCATTGGTATTAACCATTGCAGGAGAACCTTGATATACATCCGGACAGGAGAGCATTGGATTTAACCCTTGCTGGATAACATTGATATAAACCCTGACAGGAGAGCATTGGATTTAACCCTTGCAGGAGAACATTGATATAAATTCTGACAGGAGAGCATTGGTATTAAGCCTTGCAGGAGAACATTGATATAAACCCTGACAGGTGAGCATTGGCATTAACCCTTGACATTGCCAACAACAGCACTGCTTTGCAACATACCCTTCTGATTTCCGCCTCCACTACATACGTATATAGCCATCCTTTGTCTCTTCATTACGCCACTACCCCTTCTCCAACACCTCATAACTCTAAACTCATTCCCTCTCTACTATCTTTTCTTACACTCACTTACCAGTGCTACTAAAAGAAGTATTATAATGACAACGAGAAGAAAGCAGCTAGATCACTACGTGACAGCAAACGCTAATGAGACACCACAGGAAAACCAGCATCGCCTTGACACCATGAAGGCTTATAAACGACAACGCTTCACACACGAGTCCCCTAAATCCAAATGCTTTAGGTTAGCACAAGAAGCCTCTGCACGTCGTCGACGACGACGACAACATACACCATCACCCTCTACATTCGTACCACACTCACCACTGGATCCTTCCACTTCGCAAGGTGCCACTACTTCCTGCCACACTTCCACGTCTGTGCCCTTATCCTACATCTATCCAGAACACTCTCTTTCCCCCCTTGCCATACCACTTTCCCTCAATAAAGACCTCCAGTTGCTTCACACTCAAGCTCTTCCAGTAAGCCACATTCAAGGCTCACCACTACAAACACGACTCATATACATCGGTCTGCCAAAGAGCCCTACTGCACCGTTACAACCTGCTCTTCCACTACATGCTAAAGCTTTTACTCTTGACGAACGCACTATTACTGAACACTCCTGTGGTGCAATGCAACATGTATGTCAACATTGCCAAGCTTTGCATTTTCTCGCAGAGACACCTACTGATAACACTTTTACTCTCTGCTGTCATAAAGGAAAATTCCATGTACCTACACTTCAATATCCAGATGTCTTTACAAGTTTGCTCAAAGGAAAAAGTGAATTTAGCAAAAATTTCATGGACAATATTAGAAGCATTAACAGCTCATTTGCTTTTGCCTCCATGGGTGCTAATATTTCACCACCGCCTGGATATGGCCCATACTGTTTCCGCATACATGGCCAGATCTATCATCGAACAGGAACACTACATCCCTCTGACAACCAAATACCAGCTTTCGCACAACTTTACATTCTCGATCCAGATAGCGCTAACCAACAACGCTTGCAATGTAAGGAAAATAAAAAATGTCATCCTACCTTAATGAACATTATTGCCCTTCAAATACAAACTATCAATCCTTTTGTGGCAGCTTATCAAATGTTACGTGATGTCGAAGAACAAGAACAAATTAAAGCTGTACAAAACGGAACTGTCATGCCGAACAGCACAATGGCTATTAAACAAGATCGCACTCAAGATCCACGACGGTGCAATAATCCCACTGTCAGTGAAGTCGCTGTTGTCTTTCAAAATGACAATGGAGAGCCACCCTTTAATAGAGACATTTTAATACATTTAAAACCTGATCCTCACAACCATTTTAGCTAAAAAAAAACACAACAAATTAGCATTCTCCATAGCAATTTGGATGCCCTCCTCTATCCAATATTTTTCCCTTATGGAGACATAGGATGGCATGATGGCCTCAAACAACAAGGCAAGACTACACGCAGGATCACACAACTCCAATATTATTGCTATATGTTATCGGTTCGAAATGACTTTAATCCACTCCTCAATGGTGGGATGCTAACTCAGCAATACTTAGTAGATGCTTATGTGAAAATCGAGGCTAATAGCCTATATTATATCCACAAACACCAAAAGGATTTAAAAGTGGAGGATTACTGCCTACTCCAAGAACATCTACTCCAGGGGTCTCAAACACGCGGCCCCCGGGCCGCATGTGGCCCGCTAGGCTTCACACTGCGGCCCGGGGCTCTATAGAGACAAAAGCCATGCCCCGGTTCATTATGCATGGAGCCGCCGCGGTTCCCGGTCTATCGTGACTTCCGGGTCCCGCCTACACAAGCTCCTTCACACTTGTACATCAATGAGAGGCGGCGGACCAATCAGAAGCCTCCTGACGCCGACGTCAGCTGCAGGCTTCTGATTGGTCCGCCGGCCGCCGGCTTGCATTAATGTACAAGCCGTGAAGGAGCTTGTGTAGGCGGGACCTGGAAGTCACGATAGACCGGGAACCGCGGCGGCTCCATGCATATGCATAATGGACAACAGGATCACAGCATCACAGCATCATAAAGGTGTGTTTGATTGAGAGTGTCTGAATGAGTGTGTGTGTATGTGTGAGTGTATTTGTGAGTGTGTATGTGTGTGTCAGCTGTGATGGTGAGGAGGAGGACGGAGGAGGCACTTAAGGTGAGGAGGAGGAGGAGGACAGAAAAGGCAGGTGTGATTGTGAAGAGGACAGAAGGGGCAGGTGTGATTGTGAAGAGGACAGAAGGGGCAGATGTGATTGTGAGGAGGACGGAGGAGGCAGTTGCTATGGTGAAGAGGACAGAAGGGGCAGGTGTGATGGTGAAAAGGACAGAGGGGGCAGGTGTGATTGTGAAGAGGACAGAAGGGGCAGGTGTGATTGTCAAGAGGACAGAAGGGGCAGATGTGATTGTGAGGAGGACGGAGGAGGCAGTTGCTATGGTGAAGAGGACAGAAGGGGCAGGTGTGATGGTGAAGAGGACAGAGGGGGCAGGTGTGATTGTGAAGAGGACAGAAGGGGCAGATGTGATTGTGAGGAGGACAGAAGGAGCAGGTGTGATTGTGAGGAGGACAGAGGGGGCAGGTGTGATTGTGAGGAGGACAGAAGGGGCAGGTGTGATTGTCAAGAGGACAGAAGGGGCAGATGTGATTGTGAGGAGGACGGAGGAGGCAGTTGCTATGGTGAAGAGGACAGAAGGGGCAGGTGTGATGGTGAAGAGGACAGAAGGGGCAGGTGTGATTGTGAAGAGGACAGAGGGGGCAGGTGTGATTGTGAAGAGGACAGAAGGGGCAGATGTGATTGTGAGGAGGACAGAAGGAGCAGGTGTGATTGTGAGGAGGACAGAGGGGGCAGGTGTGATTGTGAGGAGGACGGAGGGGGCAGGTGGATTGTGAGGAGGACGGAGGGGGCAGGTGTGATTGTGAGGAGGACAGAGGGTGCAGGTGTGATGGTGAGGAGGACGGAGGAGGCAGGTGTGATGGTGAGGAGGACGGAGGGGGCAGGTGTGATTGTGAGGAGGATGGAGGGGGCAGGTGTGATTGTGAGGAGGACGGAGGGGGCAGGTGTGATTGTGAGGTGGACGGAGGGGGCAGGTGTGATTGTGAGGAGGACGGAGGGTGCAGGTGTGATGCTGAGAAGGAGGACGGAGGAGGCAGGTGTGATGGTGAGGAGGAGGACGGAGGAGGCAGTTGTTATGGTGAGGAGGATGGAGGAGGCAGGTGTGATGGTGAGGAGGAGGACGGAGGAGGCAGGTGTGATGGTGAGGAGGATGGAGGGGGCAGGTGTGATGGTGAGGAGGAGGACGGAGGGGGCAGGTGTGATGGTGAGGAGGAGGACGCAGGAGGCAGGTGTGATGGTGAGGAGGACGCAGGGGGCAGGTGTGATGGTGAGGAGGACGGAGGGGGCAGGTGTGATAGTGTATGTGTGTGAGTCTGAGTGTATGTGTGAGTGTGTGTATGTGTGAGTATGTGTAAGGGCCGCCTCACACTGCGGCATGATCCGGTCCGGTTCTGTCCGGGAGGACCCAGACAGCTGCGGACCGGATCATCATACAGGACTGGGGGGCTATTATGCCCTCCGGTCCTGACCTGTCAGCAGCTGCAGCTGCGTGCGCTGCGCACAGGACCGGAGGGCATAATAGCCCCCCAGTCCTGTGTGATGATCTGGTCCGCAGCTGTCTGGGTCCTCCCGGACAGAATTGGACCGGATCATGCTACAGTGTGAAGCGGCCCTTAGTGTGTGTGTGAATGTCTGAGTGTGTGTATGTGTGAGTGTATGTATTTGTTTGAATATGTCTGAGTGTGCGTATATGTGTGTGTGTATATGTGAGTATGTGTGTGAATGAGTATGTATGTGTATATTTGTGAGTATATGTGAATGTATATGTGAGTGTGTGTGTTTGTGTGTGAATGTATGAGTATGTGTGTGTACATGTGTATGTGTGAGTGTGTATGTGTTTATATGTCTGAGAATGTGTGGGTGTATGTGTGTGCATGTGAATGAGTGTATGTATATGTATGAGTGTGTATATGTGTGTGTATATGTGAGTTTGTGCATATGTGTGAGTGTGTGTGAGTGAGAGAGAACAAAAATAACAGAGACCAGGTTATGGGGACATCACCGTAAAAGCGGATCAGGATGTGGGGATAGCACTAAAAAATGGCGTCAGGATGAGGGACATTACTACAAGATGACAAGGGAGGGAACATTACTACAAGATGACAAGGGAGGGAACATTACTAAAAGATGGGGACATTACTACAAGATGGGGAACAGGAAGGGGGCATTACTACATGATGAGGACCAGGTAGGAACATTACTACATGAGGAGGACCTGGATGGGGACATTACTACAAGAAGAGGACCAGGATGGGGACATTACTACAAGAAGAGGACCAGGATGGGGACATTACTACAAGAAGGGGATTAGGATGAGGACATTACTACAAGAAGGGGATCAGGATGGGGACATTCCTACAAGAAGAGGACCAGGATGGGGACATTACTACAAGAAGGGGATTAGGATGGGGACATTACTACAAGAAGGGGATCAGGATGGGGACATTCCTACAAGAAGAGGACCAGGATGGGGACATTCCTACAAGACGGGGATATTCATACATAAAGGAGGTTAGGGTGGGAACATTCCTACAAGAAGATGATCAGGATTTGTACTTTACTATATTGAGCAAAAATTCTGGCATTGCTAAAATGTCACTTAGTTCTACAAGGAATGCGGCCCCCCGATATCACTTTTTTTCTATGTGCGGCCCACCAACCCAACCGAGTTTGAGACCCCTGATCTACTCAAACAATCCATAAAAAAGGGTATCCCCATTGGCAAAACTGTTGCATTACCATCTTCTTTTGAAGGCAGTCCTAGAAACATGCAACAGCGCTACCAGGATGCTATGGCGATTGTTACTAAGTATGGTCGACCTGATCTTTTTATCACCATGACCTGTAATGGTCCATGTCATTGAATTTCAAAAGCGTGGACTACCACATGCTCATATCTTAATTATTCTTGATAGCCTGTCTAAATTACGCATTGAGGCCGACATAGACAATATAGTCTGGGCTGACATACCTGATGAAACCATCTATCCCCAGCTCCATAACACTGTTCTTCAACACATGATTCATGGTCCCTGTGGAGAACACAATCCTAATTCTCTCTGTATGGATCTTGGAAAGTGTACAAAAGGTTTTCCTAAACAATATCAACCATATACCATCAAAGAAAATGATGGCTATCCCACTTACCGCAGAATCATTGGCATAACATATCACCACCATTCTAAGACAATAGACAATTCATGGGTAGTGCCATATAACCCATTTTTACTAACCAAATATAAGTGCCATATTAATGTCGAAGTATGTGCTTCCATTCAAAGTGTAAAATACTTATTTAAATACGTCTACAAAGTACATGACAAAGCCAATCTTGAAATTGCCCAAAATACCATCCAACATGATGAAACACACCAATTTGTGGATTCCAGATAAGTTAGTGCACCAGAGGCTGCCTGGCGCATTTTTGCTTTCCCTATGCATAAACAATTGCATGCCATCTTTCGCCTAGCGGTACATCTGCCTAATTCTCAACCAGTCTATTTTCATGAGGATGACTGTGCAGACACAATGCATCAAAAACTACATTCCACTTCTATACTTATGGCATATTTCAATCTTAATAAGAATCGACCACAATGCACATAACTATTTCTACTGCGACATTCCTGAATACTACGTGTGGAAACAATGCACATGGGAACCAAGAAAACGAGGCGGCCTCTCAGTTATTGGAAGAATGTATACTGTTAGTCTCAAAGATCAAGAAGGCTATTTTTTACGTTTGTTGTTACTCCATGTAAAAGCTGCTACCAGTTTTGACAGCATTAAAACCGTCAATGGAGTTACGCATGAAACCTTTAAGGATGCTGCTTTAGCACTCGGATTATTATTGAATGATAACATCTGGAAACAAACTTTAATAGATGCTTGCATTCTTAACATGCCTTCCCAACTTAGAGACATGTTTGCTTACATCTGTGTTTTTGGCCCCCCCAGTAATCCACTTGAATTGTGGAATGAATTTAAGGACCATTTTGTACAGGACTACTGTCATGCATACCACAGCGACACTGAAGAGTGTATGCATTGTGAAGGATATGCTATGCAAGATGTCCAAGATATCCTCATAGTCCATGGAAAAACATTTTCTGATTTCAATTTACCACGCCCAGCCAAAAATCGTAAACATCTCCTTCAACAATATGATAAAGATTATGAGTTAACAAAAGCTGCAGACATGAAAGAAACTCTTAATCACGAGCAAACTTTGGCTTACGATCTCATTACTCAAGCTTTACTCAATACCACTTTAACACCAAAGTGCTTTTTTCTTGATGGACCTGGTGGCAGTGGAAAGACGTATCTATACCATCTATTGACTTATTATTTGAGAGGACAAGGAGACATTGTGTCACCAGCAGCGGCTACAGGAATAGCTGCTAATTTGATACAAGGAGACCGAACTATCCACTCTCTATATGGTATTCCAATTCCCATCAATGAAACATCCATGTCCAGGATTAAAAATGATACTAATGCAGCCAAACATTTACAGAGTACAAAAATTCTCATTATTGATGAGTGTACAATGATCCAAAAATATGCCTTGAATGTCATAGATAGACTGCTACGTGATATCATGACAACAAATGTTGCTAACAAAAATAAAACACCATTTGGAGGTAAAGTTATTGTTCTTGGAGGAGACTTCAGACAATGCCTTCCTGTTACTGCTCATGCAACCAGAACCGACATTGTAGATTCCTGCATTAAATATTCACACCATTGGCAACATTTTACCAGACTACCACTAATCAACAACATGCGCTCCACTGATCCTGAATATGGCACTTGGTTGCTTAAACTTGGAAATGGTGAGCTATCTAATGAACATAACCTAGGAGAGGATGTCATTGAAATTCCTCCAGACATGCTCTGCACTGGCTCTATAGTAACCGACATCTTTGGAGACAATATTTGCATTGATGTAAATGACAAACAAAGCGTCAACACTGCAGCATCACATGCTATTCTATGTCCAAAAAATGAGGACGTAGATTTTCTCAACTCGAAAGTAATGGATCGCATCAGTGGTGATTATACGGTATATACAAGTGATGATTCTGTCAATGCTGATGAGACAGAGGAATGTGAACACTACCCACTTGAATTTTTAAACTCACTGACACCATCGGGAATGCCATCACATCTGTTAAAACTTAAAATTGGCACCATTGTCATGCTGTTAAGAAACCTAAACACCAAGAAAGGTCTATGCAATGGCACTCGCCTCATTGTCACTGCCTTACTCCACAACATCATACAGGCTAAAGTAATTACTGGATCAGCTGAAGGTGACATTGTCTTTATTCCACAAATTGATTTGTGTCCTTCAGAAACTGGGTTACCTTTTAAATTAAAACGTCGACAGTTTCCCATAAAACCTGCCTTTGCTATGTCCATTAACAAATCTCAAGGACAGACCCTCAATCGCGTTGGCATTTTTTTTTACCACAACCTGTATTTGCACATGGACAATTATATGTTGCTTTCTCTCGAGTAAAGCAACGCAGCAATGTTAGGGTCAAAGTGGTCGATACACCACTACAAGGACAATTGCTACCTAATACCCAAAAATCTTCACCAGAAATGTGGTTTACAAAAATGTATTACTTTAAACTCTTTAAGTTGGTGTTGGAATACATTAATATGTATATATATAAATAATAGTTACATTTAAAATAGATATAGATCATAGATTTCTAAGACTTCTATACGTAGCTTAATATGTTACATCTATACATTTTATAAACAGATTGAGATATATCGTACACTAATTATCTCTTTCACATATATGTCATAGGGCCATGTCACACACACAGATATCTGGGCAGATATTGAAGTGAAATCATGGACACATTCATCCATTTGTATACGGCCACAAAATGGAGCCATGTGTCCATGATTTCACTTCAACCAGAGATCTGCAAACAATATCTGCACAGATATCTGTGTGTGTGACGTGGCCCTTACACACATTTAAATCCATACAAACATTCATTGGTATAGGTATATATAGATTTAACAAAAAAAAAAAAAAGACAAAAGAAATTAGGCACACATAGGTAGATTTCAACTGCATAGGTAACACATACCTTCATAACTCTGGTCGTAATAAAAGTTATTTTTTCATTTATTTATAGAGTTCTATTATTTCAATAGTACTTTACATACATCAGTAATACTGTCCGTGTGGAGGCTCAGTATGTAAACATCCTATCCACCAGGGCTGTGGAGTCGGAGTCGGAGTCGTGGAGTCGGAGTCGGAGTCGCTGCCCATTGTGGTGGAGTCGGAGTCGGAGTTGGAGTCGGTAGAAAATGTTCCGACTCCGACTCCTAAAATATGAAATAGTATTTCAATGCAGAATGTGCTGAATATTATTATGATTTCTTATATTGATTATTATTTCATTATAATGATTAAAGCCTAATGTTACCATTGACCTACAATAATTTTATCACTTCAAAATGAGCCATGACTGAAGGAGTCGGAGTCGGAGTCAAAGGAGTCGGAGTCGGAGTCGGAGCCAGGGAAATTCAGGAGTCGGAGTCGGAGTTGGAGTCGGTGGTTTGATTTACCGACTCCACAGCCCTGCTATCCACATTAAAACGTAAGTGTCTTACATTTAAACATAATTATCTATATTACTGGAACACACATTAAATAGAAGACGGTAGATGTGTATCATCCAAATTCCTTTATTTGGTGATATGAACCCGCATGTTAAGCTCCAGCAGTAGAGCTGCTGAGAAATTTGTTTCTCTTTTTAAACAGGGAGGGGTTTTTAAACAGGAGGTTTAAAGCTTTGTTCAATAACAGACTGTTCTCACAAAAGTTATAAAGAGACTGTATCACTACATTCATTTACTTGTTCATAAACTCATTCATTCTCACAATAATGGTTTTACAGTTCATGGCTTACCATAACATGACTCCACATTATATTACTGATTATATTACTGACTATACTACTGAAGTAAGATAATTATTGAAATGTCAATAATCATTATTATTGTTATATTATCATTACTATTAATTTTACTATATTATCATGGATTTATATTGATATTATGAACTCTAAATATTAATGAATCAATTTTGAGGGATCCAATCAATCAATTGCTTGTCACCCTCATAGGGGGATTTGTAGAAACATAATTAGGTTCATTAATATTTATTCCGAATATTGGGTATAATTATCAAATATTAATTTATTTATTGATATGCTGATACATTACATAGTGCTGATATGGGAAATTGCATGCAAGCAATAGACGTATATCCATATGGCCATACATACTGTATATTTAGCTATAATCCGGGTCTCGCTACCTGGGTCATGGGTACACCCAGCGTCCTCAAGGGCTCCTTTCCCGGACTGCAGACTGTAAAAACATTAGAAACTGCCTGCTGTATACACATTACAGACTGCCTGCTGTATACACAATACAGACTGCAGGCTCTGTGCACATTACAGACTGCGGACTCTGTGCACATTACAGACTGCGGGCAATATACACGTTACAGACTGCGAGCTCTGGGCATGTTACACACTGCGGGCTCTGTGCACAATACACACTGCGGACTCTGGGCACGTTACACACTGCGGACTCTGGGCACGTTACACACTGCGGACTCTGGGCACGTTACACACTGCGGACTCTGGGCACGTTACACACTGTGGACTCTGGGCACGTTACACACTGTGGACTCTGGGCACGTTACACACTGCAGACCCTGGGCACGTTACACACTGCAGACCCTGGGCACGTTACACACTGCGGACTCTGGGCACATTACACACTGCGGACTCTGGGCACATTACACACTGCAGACTCTGGTCACGTTACACACTGCGGACTCTGGTCACGTTACACACTACGGACTCTGGGCACGTTACACACTACGGACTCTGGGCACGTTACACACTACGGACTCTGGTCACGTTACACACTACGGACTCTGGGCACGTTACACACTGCGGACTCTGGGCACGTTACACACTGCGGACTCTGGGCACGTTACACACTGCAGACTCTGGGCACATTACACACTTCGGACTCTGGGCACGTTACACACTGCGGACTCTGGGCACGTTACACACTTCGGACTCTGGCCACGTTACACACTGCAGACTCTGTGCACGTTACACACTGCGGGCGCTGTGCACGTTACACACTGCGGACTCTGGGCACGTTACACACTGCGGGCTCTGGGCACGTTACACACTGTGAACTCTGGGTACGTTACACACTGCGGACTCTGGGCACATTACACACTGCGGACTCTGGGCACGTTACGCACAGCGGACTCTGGGCATGTTACACACTGCGACTCTGGGCATGTTACACACTGCGGGCTCTGGGCACGTTACACATTGCGGGTTCTGGGCACGTTACACACTGCAGACTCTGGGCACGTTACACATTGCCGGTTCTGGGCACGTTACACACTGCGGACTCTGGGCACATTACACACAGCGGGCTCTGGTCATGTTACACACTGCGGGCTCTGGGCACGTTACACACTGCGGGCTCTGGGCATGTTACACACTGTGGACTCTGGGCACATTACACACTGCGGACTCTGGGCACATTACACACTGCAGACTCTGGGCACGTTACACACTGCGGGCTCTGGGCACGTTACACACTGCGGGCTCTGGGCACATCTGAGACTGTTGGTTATCTCTTGTATACACAGCACTATACTGTATATACAGGTCCACACTATATATACAGTATATAGGCACACTTGTACAGCGTGTAGTGTGGACCTGTATAACTGTGTAGTTTTGTGTAGAGACAGACAGGCACACAGACAGACACTGCCAAACACACAGATAGAGACACTCAGACAGACAGAAAGACACTCAGAAAGACACACACAGACATGACACTCACATATACCGGTAGGACTTGTGAGGATGTGTCGGGCCCACTGGGACGGGGGTACTCGGTACCTAACCGGTCTGCTGCTGGGGAAGTTACGGGTGGTCCTGGTCCGTGTCCCGGGCTCGGCAATAAAAGGGGATATTTACAGGGGTTGTCAGTCGTGACGCCACCCACTTGATGCGGCCAGTAATGGGGCCGCCGCTGCTGCAGAACCTCCGGGGATGATGTAATGGCAGCTTAGGTGGGATAGTTCCAGTGGGTAGAACTGTGTTCCCCGGGGCAGTAAGGGTTAAGTCTATTGTGGAGTGTGTAGCACACTTACTTTGCAGACGCTGCAGGGATCTCTCCTCTCTGTTGGTGCTGACAGGCTGTATCCTGTATGGAGAGAATCACTTTCATGCAGAAACACAAGGGAAGCAGTTCCAGGGTTTTCCGTGTTTACTCTCAGTTCTTCAAGTCACTTTACAGCTCATTTACAGTTCTTACAAAGTTTAAGTACAGTTCTTAATACACGGGCACATTCTCCCTCTCCGGGTTCCCTTTGCTCCCTGCAGCCAGGCTCCTCTCTCTGTGTGACCCCTCACACAGTCTCTGTGTCCTTTCCGGGCTATTACGTTCTCTATACACTTGATGGGTGTCTACGGACAGTATAGCGGTGACTCGGGCCCCTGTGGGTCCTCCAGTTTGTCACTGAGCTGCCTGTTCTTTGGGGTAGGGACCCTAACGTGTAGCTGTGGTCCCCCGTCGGTATCTGGGAATGCCGAGTAAACTACGGTTCCCTCTAGAACCGACACTCTACTTAGCCCAGCCTCCAGCAGTCCTCAAGATGTGAGGCTCTACCAGGCTCCTTTCCTTCTGCGTCTCTTGGTATAATAGGAGGGCTACTCCGCCTGCAGTCGGTAGCTTCAGCTGTGTTCCTAGGGCCCGGGTATCACCGTCCCTCTCTATCCTCTCACACTCCTGGGGATCCGGCTCCGGATAGGCTTTCTCTCTCCTCCGGCTCACCCTGGCTCGGTACAGATTCTGCGCTCCTTATGCCCTCACTCTTCCAGGAGGTGTGTCTTTCTCCTGCTCAGCTTAGCTCAACCTTCTGCTGTTCTCTGGCCTGTGCTCCTCAGCTTCTGGTCTTTGTCTTTGCTTTTCAGCTCACTGTGGCCTACTCTTGATCTTTACAGCTCGGCACCCTGGGCCTACTGAACTCCTTCCTCCTCCCCCTTCCTATTTCTACTGCCAAGTCACCTGACTACGTGTGTGCCCAACCCACTCCTCCAAATCCACCACCCCTCAATCTCTTAGAGTCTTTAATCTCAGGGCTGGATGCTACCTTCTCTTACACGTGGGTTGTGTGGGCTGTGAGGGTGTTGATGTGCAACAAGTGTCCTACCTGCCTGGCTGCAGTTCCCTTTTATGGCCTCCTGGACGCAGGGGCGCCACAGATGTCACATGGAGGGAGGCATCAGGGGTCATATGATCATCTCAGAGAGAGATCAGGAATGTGATGATGATGGTGGGAGGGCCTGGGACCTACACCTGTCATCCTGATTGCTGTAGATAAAACTGGAATGGTATCCACGGTCCGCGCTGCTGCTCTTTATCCAAGGAATCCACAAGAGGTTATTACCATCAAAAGTTCTTTATTTCATCACACCAACGCGTTTCGGTGCTGTCCCAGCACCTTCCTCAGGGCAACTGATGCCCTGAGGAAGGTGCTGGGACAGCACCGAAACGCGTTGGTGTGATGAAATAAAGAACTTTTGATGGTAATAACCTCTTGTGGATTCCTTGGATAAAGAGCAGCAGCGCGGACCGTGGATACCATTCCAGTTTTATCTTCTGATTTCCCGCGGTTTTGTGGCGTTGGTGGACGTTCTGCAGCAGCTGCCTTATGCTTTTAAACTGGTTGTGAGTCTCACAACCATAAAAGGTGAGTGGATACACTTATAATCCACATAAGATCTATAGTGTCTGTTTGATAGGGCACAATCTGCGCCTCTTGTATCTCCCTTCTTTTCTAGTATCCTGATTGCTGTGATAGGGTCACTGCTTTGGGGAAACGGCCCCACCCCCTTCACATCCATGGCCCCGCCCCTCGCCGACAGATAATATAAAGCAGTGCTGAGGCTGGAGGAGCGGGCGGCCCCTGCACCCCACAAGTGGGCGGCCCATAGGGAAAAGTCCCGCCCCTCCCACCTATCAGTCCGGGCCTGCCTCCAACCTTCTAGCCATTTTGTCCCCCAGCACAGCTGGACCCTCCCCATTGAGGTGCAGCCCGTCCCTAGCATAGAACCTGTAGCCAATAGAGAAGTCAGCCCAGTTCTCCAGGAACCCAAACCCCTCCTTCCTACACCAATTCCTGAGCCACTTATTTATCTCCCTAATCTCACGTTGCCTCTCTGGTGTGGCACGTGGTACAGGCAGTATTTCAGAGAATACTACCTTGGAGGCCCTTGCCTTAAGCTTGCAGCCTTATTCCCTGAAATCATCTTTCAGGACCTTCCACCTACCTGTAACTTTGTCATTGGTGCCAATGTGCACCATGACCACTAGATCCTCACCAGCCACTCCCTGTAATCTGTCAACCCAATCAGCGATATGCCAGACTCAAGCGCCAGGTAGGCAGCACACTGTTCGACAATCCCAGTATTTGTGACGGATTACCCTATCTGTTCCCTTAATACTTGAGTCCCCCACTCAATAAAACGATTTTTCACTGTTTTATTTCTAATAAAAAAAACATACATACAGATAAAATCCTTTAACTACTTACTGGATTGGTAATGTACAGGTGTCATAGATGCCAATCTCAGACTTAATGACAGCTGTTAATACTCAGCTGTTATTAACCCTTTCATTACCCTGTTTGTTGCGGCATCAGAGCAGCGGGAAGAGTCGGGGCAAAGCGCCAGGATTGGCACGTCTGACAGAGGCACCAGTTCTGGGGCAGCTGCAGCCTGCTATTTTTAGGGTGTGGAGGGCTCATTAAAGATGGGGTGTCAATATGCCAAATGGAAGATTATAGAGGCTACATTATGCTATATAGAGGACTATAGTATTTGCAATATTCTATATGGTGGATTATAGAGACTGCATTATACTATATGGAGGATTATAGAGACTGCATTATGCTATATGGAGGATTATAGAGGCTATATTATGCTATATGGAGCTTACACTATGCTACCGTGTTTCCCCAAAATTAAGTCCCCCCCGATAATAAGACAGGTGGGAGAAGGGGGAGTACCTGCTAATATAAGTCCCCCCCCCCGAAAATTAGAAAGGGGGGGGCGCTCCAAAATATAAGTCCACCTGGCAGGAAGGGGGGGCTGCGCAATGTATACTACCTTGTCTGGTGGTGTCCCCGCTCCTCTCCTGGTCTGCGCTGCAGTGTCCCGGTCCAGTTGCTTGATGACGTCGGGCCAATCAGAGGCCCCAACGTCATCTGGCCGCGTCTGGGCGGTGATTGACGTCCCAGGTCCTGCGCTCTCATTGGTGCAGGGCCTGACCTGGGTGGGGATCACCGAAGGAACCAGGAAGTTGGCTGGGCACTGCACCGATCATCATGCAACTGGACCGGGACACCGCAGCGCAGACCAGGAGAGGAGCGGGGACACCACCGGACGGCCGGAGAAGCGGGGCATGACAGAGGGGACAGCACCGGACAAGGTAAGAAGCGGTGCATGTGTGTATCTATGTGTATGTGTGTGTATAAATGTGTATAAATGTGTATGTATGTGTATGTATGTGTATATATGTGTATGTATGTGTATGTATGTGTATGTATGTATGTGTGTGCATGTGTGTGTATGGGGCTGGGGTTGCCAATATAAGTCCCCCCCCCGAAAATAAGACAGGGGGCCACTTTTGGCCCCCAAAAAATATAAGACAGGGTCTTATTTTCGGGGAAACACGGTATATAGAGGATTATAGAGGCTGCATTATGCTATATGGAGGATTATAGAGGCTACATTATACTATAGGAACAACTATAGAGGCTGCATTATCTTATATGGAGGATAATAAAGGCTGCATTATACTATATGGAGGACTATAGAGGTTACATTATACTATATGAAGGACTGTAGAGGCTGCATTATACTATATTGAGAACTGTAGAGGCTGCATTATATTATATAGAGGCTGCACTATAATATATAGAGGCTGCACTATAATATATGGAGGCTGCATTATAATATATAGAGGACTATGGGGTGGCCATTATACTATATATACTTTATGGGGGCAATTAAAGGGGAATCCAGATGTTTCAATAGGAGGAAAACTACTTTGTAAGGACTGCAAAGCTGTGAGATGTGTTCTTATGTGGCCCAGACAAATATTTTTTTTTCTTTTTGTTGGGGGGGCAATTAGAAATTCTTCTATGGGGCCTCATGATTTTTATGTTTGCCCCTGACTATGTTCTATTTGCCTGCTAAATCAGTGCTGATACTGCTAGACCTCAGCAAATCTCCCTGTCAATGCATGCGACCAATTGTGCAGTCCTGCACACTCTGTGTGCCAGTACAGTCTAGAATATTTAAGTATATCTATCGCCAGGGGCGTTGCTAGGGTCAAAAAACATCCGGGGCTCGGGCCCACTGAGCTGCATTTTTCGGAATAAATTTAAATAAAACCCAAGTAAAATGTACTTTAATAACCAGTGACACTCTACATATATAGTATTAACAGATTTAATGCTTTAAAACATTATAGCGATTGCCAACATGCACTCAATAAATACACAAAATATAACAGTATTAGGCCAACATCCAAGTAATCCTAAGGCTTCTTTCACTTGAGCGCTTTTCTGGCGATAATACCGTGATTTTAAAGTGCATGAATTTCGCTGTCAAAAAACGCCATTAAAGAACATGTTCTATAATGGAGGACAGAGAGAAAGGACCCGGAGGACTTGAGCAAAGATGAGGCTCGTCCCGGGACAAGACTGTGGAGAGACGGAAGGAGCCTGTGCGCCCGAGTCTGCAGTGAAGTGGAGGGTCAGGGCTGGCACCAGGGACCCGACCCTGAAAGATAGGAAGTAGAATCCAAGCTCCAACTACAGAACCGGTGGCCACGAGGTCCAGAGGAGCTGTGGCCAACTCCCAGCACATCCGCCGAGTAGGCAGCTGTATTAGGGTCAGGGGAAACAGCCGGTAGCCTGACAAGGCCTGTGACTGCTGGATTGGGGCTCTGTGCGCAGAGGCGTGTGCAGGAAGGAGGAGAGCAGACTACCCGCACCGCCAATGTACTTGAACTGTGACCTGTAGTACATGCAGAGAAAACTTAAGTAAACCGGGTTGGGAACTCAGAATTGTGTGAGACTGTTCCTTTCCTACTTGAGGAGCGGTAGGCTGAAACACCGCGCAGGCAGCAGGAGCCTGCCTGGGAGATGTCCCGATCAGTGGCGTAGCAACTGTTTGTGGCGCCCGGGGCCGAAAAATTTGCCGCCCCTTTGGTTGTTGATAATCCGGAAGTATACATAGTATACACTGTCTGCCCCTATATACAAGAATATAACTACTATACTAAAACACAAAGAGAAGGGGTGCAATTGGGGGGTAAGTATTGGGCCAAATAGCCACTCGCCTATTGGGGTTGTCACTGTGCATCGCCACCTCTGCACAACCCCAGTATATGGCAACAAGCAGGACTCAAGGAGGACCCGGGGCCAGAGCAATTTTCACCGCTGTACTGTGGAGTTCATAGTGTAATAAAAATGCAAAAAACTTTATTCTTAATATTATATCACAATACCAGGATCTGAGGATCTTCTATTTGGAGGTCAGGGGCTCTCTGACGCCATGTTGCTGCCTGTGTCGCTGTCTTCCTCTTTTGACACTGCAGTGCGGTGGATAAAAGAGCATTAATTGGTTAATAACAAGAAGTATGGAGTGTACTAACTGAGCCAAAAATCCTCCCCATACCAGTTGGATTACTATATGGATTTTAGTATTAGGGTACGGACACACTGGTGTGAAACGCTGATGAGTGCAATGTGCGATTTTCTCGCATTGCAATCAATTTCTGAGAGCATACTGACGTGTGTTGGACGCTTTTTTCTCATCCAGATTCAGGATGAGAAAAAAGTTGCAACATGCTGTGACAGTATGTGATTCACACCTAGACTCGACAATGCAAGTCTATGAGTCCAACAAAATCACGGACCGCACACTGACCATCCGAGAGGCATCAGTTTTTTTCACTGATACATTCTCATTCTGTAGCTGAGACAACTGTAAAATGTTCCTGTAAATGATTCTACAGTAATAGCTGCTGAGGAAAGAACAGATTGCACACAGATGTGATCTGAGAAAAATGTCGGACACTCGCACAGCAGTTGCCAAACAGACCAAAAAACAGATGTCACTCATCCGACTCTCCTGGATGAGAAACAGATCGATTTTAAGGCGGCGGGAGACTGTACCACCAACTCCCCAGCACCGTGCTGTGCACAGACAATATACGGTACACTGTCTATGCACAGCACGGAGCCGAGGACATCCCAGAAGAGGCACAATAACCACAGACAGGAGGCGGGAGAACATTGAGCCCACCCAGAAGAACTACAACACCCAGCACCCAACACACTACCCAGAAACCATACAGTAATGCCAGAACAGGCAGGAGAGCTACAATTCCCAGCATGCCACACCCTGCCAACACAGGAAGGTGGAGGCTGCCGCATGTAGGCAGAGACACCTGGTACAGCTGCCATTATCACCACACAGCCCCACTCCTCTTGCGCACCCGTCCTCCTCTCCTCTGTCCCTCCTGCACCCCCGTCCTCCTCTCCTCTGTCCCCCTCTCCTCTGTCCCCCTGCACCCCGTCCTCCTCTCCTCTGCCTTCCTGCACCCCCGTCCTCCTCTCCTCTGTCCCTCCTGCACCCCCGTCCTCCTCTCCTCTGTCCCCCTCTCCTCTGTCCCCCTGCACCCCGTCCTCCTCTCCTCTGCCTTCCTGCACCCCCGTCCTCCTCTCCTCTGTCCCTCCTGCTGCTCCTCTGTCCTCCTGCACCACTGTCCTCCTCTCCACTGTCCTGCTGCACCCCGTCCTCCTCTCCTCTGTCCCTCCTGCTGCTCCTCTGTTCTCCTGCACCACTGTCCTCCTCTCCACTGTCCTGCTGCACACCCGTCCTCCTCTCCTCTGTCCCTGCAGCTGCTCGTCTTCTCCTCTGTCTCCCTGTTCCTGTCCATCTGCCCCCCTGTCCTCTTCTCCTCTGCTCCCCTGTCCCCTATCCCCTGCACAGTTTCCCTCACCTCTCCGGGTCCATGGGGGGCCCGCTGGGTGGCGCAGCCGCCAGGACCGCAGCCGCCTCCATCGCACGAGCACTTGGAGCCATCACGGGACAGGAAGCAGCAGAGCTCCCAGCGGCTTCCTGTCAGCGTGATCGCTCTCAGCGCTGGGGGGCCAGGAGGGGGCACAGTACATGCGGGCGCCGCGGCCGGGCGGCAATGCACTACCAGCGGCAACACCCTCCCTCTCCCACAAAGACTTCAGTTTTCATATGGAGTCTGGGGGAGGGAGGTAAAGAAAAAAAAAAGCTTGCGCTCCCCTGCCGTTTAAATACAGCCCTGCTACCGCCCCCACACACGTGCCGCCTGGCGCGGACCGCTGCCCCCCCCCATGCTACACCACTGGTCCCGATCCTTCCCTGCAGCCCGATCAGCCCCGCTAGCTCCCCAGCACCCTAACACTCCATTACTCTGGATGCTCTGGGCATCTGCTCCACCCGTGGGGAGCGACACCATACCAGCTGCCATTAAATCATCCCCAGAGGTCCCGGCCTGCAGCAGCGGCCACTACAGCTGCATACCACGGGTGGCGTCATGACAAACTACTCCCTAATTTTTTAACCCCCTTTCTATTGACTGCCCATCCGGGTGGCCACAGACTGGGTCACGCCACTGTGACATCACCCCAGACACTTGAATGACATCGAGGTGCCCGGCTCAGAGTACCCCACAGCCCCCACAGGGCAAGTCAACTACTACTGCCAACATGCGCATACAGAAATTAAGTTTTAGAGAAATTATTAAAAAAAATATTCTTACAGTTTTCCCCAGAGGCTGTGAGTCTTTCTATGGTGTCAGAGGGGCCATAGATGTCTCCTGCTCCAGCTCCTGCAATCTGCAGCTCCAGGGCACAGGGGACACTATCATCTGCTGGCAGCCAATCACAGATGTGCTTATAAAGTGAGATCTGTGATTGGCTGATAGGAGATGAGGCACAGATGTCCCTGTGTGCAGTGATATGGATGGAGCAGGGGACACTGCACAGCCCCCTCCCTCTTATCGAGGGTATGACAGGGTTAATGTCCTGCTCCCTCTCTCTCCATGGATCAGCAGCAGCACAGAGAGCAGTGGGGGCCACACTGAGTGCCTCTCCCTCCCCCTCAGCACAGTGAGTGACTATACAGACAACCAGCAGGCAGCAGCAGCATTAGCATACTCATCTGCAGCACATTGTCCCTGCACCTCCTCCTGTCAGCACTGACTTTGTCTCGGCATCCACTTTCCCTAGCTCCGGGGCCCCTTCCCGCTCTGGTCTCTGATGCACTGTGCACCAGCCATATGATCTCCCCTGCACTGTGCACCAGCCATATGATCTCCCCTGCACTGTGCACCAGCCATATGATCTCCCCTGCACTGTGCACCAGCCATATGATCTCCCCTGCACTGTGCACCAGCCATATGATCTCCCCTGCACTGTGCACCAGCCATATGATCTCCCCTGCACTGTGCACCAGCCATATGATCTCCCCTGCACTGTGCACCAGCCATATGATCTCCCCTGCACTGTGCACCAGCCATATGATCTCCCCTGCACTGTGCACCAGCCATATGATCTCCCCTGCACTGTGCACCAGCCATATGATCTCCCCTGCACTGTGCACCAGCCATATGATCTCCCCTGCACTGTGCACCAGCCATATGATCTCCCCTGCACTGCCACCCCATAGTCTCCCATCAGTGTAGAAAAAAAACAACATAAATACTCACCTCTCTCTCCTCAGTCCTCAGTGAGCTGCTCCAGTCTCCTCTCAGCGTGTGTCTGCCGGCCGCTCTGCACAGCTCCGTGATGTTGTTACCGCCCCCTGCCAAGCTGTGCTGTAGAGCGGCCGGGACTTAACAGAAAGTGGCCCTGGCCCTGACAGCCGGCGAGATTCGGGGCTCTATGCATAAGAATCGGGGCTAGAGCCCCGATTCTTAATGCATAGCGACGTCCCTGTCTATCGCCTAATGTGTATTTTTTTTTTCCCTGCATCTTCTGTTAAATATTAAAATATCTAATCAGTAAATTGCATGTTGGTATTTTTCGACAAACAAATATTTAGTTGAAATCCCTTAATCTTTAACACCATAATATACAGTTCGGTATTTATTTTTACATTACTGCTTAGGCCCCTTTCACATCACGTTTTTTTGGGATCCGTGGCTATCCTTTGTAAAACTGATATATGTATCTCTATGGGCACGGATTGGTGCTTAATAGCCATCCATGTGTGCAGGGATCCGATTGTGTCCGCTGTTTTCACGTCCCCAAAATCGGAAACTGCTCCGATTTTGGGCACAGCGGACAGAATCGGACACAACCTGACAGCATCGGATCCGACGCTGTCCGATTCAAATAACATGGGGGTCTATGGAGCTCGGATCTGGGAAAAAACAGGATTGTTTCCCGCATCCGATTTTAGTGTACTGAGCATGCTCAGTATACTAAAACTGCTCTGTTCAGTGTAATTTCACCTTAGCAGTGTATCTACATACACTGCTAAAGTGAAATTAAATAAAGGAATGTGTTAAAAATAAAAAAAATAAATACTCACCTCTCCGACGGCTGTCCGGGAACCGAGAAGACATTCGATCACTGCCCACCAGAACCTTAAAATGTGATTGGCTGGTAGCAATCAGGTGGTATGTGATGTCACATATCACATGATCGCTACCAGCCAATCACATTTTAGGTCAAGGTCCTGGCAGGATTCGGACATCTTCTCGGAGGTAAGTGTTTATTTTTTTTTTTTTTAATACATGTTTTCTCTTTTATTTTGCTTTCCAAGTGTATGTAGATACACTGGGAAAGCAAGACTTCAGCCCCGACATTTCACACAGGGGGAGGAACACAGGATTCTTCCTCCCCCTGTGTGACATCACAGCCCCGACAGCACTGGGCTCCTCCCAGCTCTTTCTGTGTCCGGATCCGTCAAAATCACGGATCCGGACTTCCTGTCTGGGCTGGGATGGAATAACACCTACTAAGTACGGCTCCCACACCACAAGAACCTTACTTACAAATCTGCGGACATCCACCGCCCCAACACAAGAGAAGGACATGCTACCACCAGCTCCCACCACATACCACCTATAAAGGTCAGTCACTTCAATCCTGAATCATTTCTGAGACTTGGAGGGTCCTGTAGCCTGCTGTCCATATGTGCACCTAAGGCCTGCACTGTCTGCTATTCACACGGCAAAAACCCACTGTGACTAAAGGTATAATCCTACAAGCCACACATAGAACCCCCCCTCCCCCGAGGAAAACACTGGGGAGATCTAGTTATCAGAGGTCAGGGCAGATTCTGCTCTCCAGTTTCCCAGTCACTCCCAGTTTGTAAAGGGGTCATTAAAAGTGGAACTGCGATCAGAAAAAGCAGAGAGAGAACAGTCTCTCCAGCAACGACACAAAGAGCCCCAGCAAGGAGGCTAAGCACAGACGACTGGTGCCAGCTGAAAAGGAAAACTGATGACATCTGGTGCCATAGTGAACTGAGACATGGAAAAGCTCTCCTGCCACCTAGAGGACAAAAAAAAATAAACACACAAAAAAAATAACTAGAAGTGCATACTGCGTACTGCAGCACGACATATTTCCCTAGCTGTTAAGAAACATAAGAAACAATCACTGATCTCAGGGAGACCAGTCAAAAAAAACACTGTGGGCAGTCGGCAAAAGTGCTCAAACACAGTGAAATCCTAGGTGCATTGCCCCCTGGGAAATACGAATTTGCAAATAGAGTTTGTGGAGGCTTGTTTAGGAGTCTCAAACACGGGACTATTTGCATAAGAAACATAAGAACTGATAATCTCAGGAGAAAGGCCAAACGGCAATGGCAGAAGGACTTGATGCTGACTCCATTTACGTCACCACTTCAGCAAATGGATCTCTATGTGTTACGCAGCTCACAAGAGCCGGAAGGCCTCTGGCAAACAAGCAGTGGGGACACTCCTGCAACAGAAAACCATAAGTGAAGAGAACATTTAAGACCTAAATGAGTACAGCAGGAAAGACCCTTCAAGATTGATATCAATAGACTTTCAAAAACTGGCGGCTGACGTGGCAAATAGCATCATGCCAGACATCCAAAAGAACCTGGAAAAGGCTATCAAGAAGGCCCTCCAGCATCTCCAAAATAAAGTGAGCAAACATAATGAACGGATATTGGAGCTGGAGCAGAGGGTCTTGCAAATGGAGGGTGCTATCATACAGCTCTCCTCGCAGCTGAAAGAGGCAACTGCGGAAACAAAGCGCCTGTCTGAGAAAGTCGAGGACCTGGAAAACAAGTCAAGGCGCAACAACCTAAGGCTAGTGGGTCTCCCCGAGTCAGTCCCTGCAGCTGAACTACAAAGACTTTGCGAAAGAGACCCACCAATGACCCTGGGAATAAATCATGGTTGTAGGGTCGAAAGGGTTCACAGAGTTGGGCCAGATCTATGATCTCACAATCAACAATCTGATGACCGGATATCTAGACCACGTCAAGTAATCATGAAATTCCTGGACTTTAATGACAAGTTTGACATAATGAGAGCATATAGAAGATGTTCCCAGCCGGTGACTATGAGAGGAATGAAAGTCCTATTATTTGAAAACTATTCTGAGGAGCTGGCAAAATGCAAGAGAGCCTTTAGTAAAATACGTGCAGCACTCTATCAAGCAAAGAAATGTTTTGCACTACAAAACCTGGCAACACTGAGTATTTTCCAAAATGATGGTGATAACCTCATCTACAAATCGGCAAGTGATGCAGAAAAAGACATGGAAAAAATACTGCGCAACACAAAAGGCAATGAACGAAGAGGAGGTCATGAGGAAGACCGCATCCCCTTAACACCAAAGTCTCAGAGGGCATCTGGCAGATGAAGCACCATTGAAATGGACTGCATCATATACATCTTGCTCTTGATGGGTCTCCTCCCAGACACTTCTTCTACAAACTGGACAGTGTCTCCCCAAGGTGACTGGATGCTGTTGGTAACGTGTTGAGTACTGCCAATTGATATATGTTGCGTCTTAATGAAGATGGGTTTTGGTGGGAAGTGCCCAACTGCCCCTTATTTGGAGGGATGGGGGGCAAAGAGTTATGCAAAGGTATGGATAAAGGTGGAGGAGAAGATGGCATTTTGATAATTATTAATAATGTGTGGTGTGAGATTTTCTTCTTCCCAGAGGTTTTTCTTTTTTCTTTTTTCTTTTTGGTAGCCCATACTTCCTCACAAAAAAAAGCGAAGTCCACAACGCTCTTAGTGGTGTAAGAAGCTAGAAATGCACTACAGCATATTGAGAGCTCACTGTTTATATGTTTTAAGGTTTAAGTCTCTATCCTATTTCATATCTTTGTCTTTTTTCTTTCTTTTCTAGCCTTCTCTAACCACCTGAGGATCTTCTTTTAATCACTAGAACCCCTATAAGGAAAACAAAGTAAGAGGTAATGGGCTGTAGAGACAGGGAAGATAATTTCCTGGAATGTGAAAGGCCTAAGATCCGCGAATAAAGAGTAAAGATACTGAGAAATCTGAAAAGGTACTCGCCCCTTATTGTGTTGCTTCAAGAAACCCATTTAAAGGAGGAGGATTTTTTTAGGCTCAGTAAATTGTGGGTGGGGAAAGCAGTGGGCTCGTCAGCACAAGGTAGGCACGCAGGGGTAGTGATACTGTTCCACCGTAATTTTATATTTAATCTGCTGTCCCAAGAGTGTGATGATCAGCGGAGATGGATTTGGGTCACCATAGAGCATGGAGGACAAGTTTAATATACAATGTATATTGACCTAATGGTTCAAACAGAGTCTTCTTTGATGACCTGGAGAGGAAGATTGTCCTGGACAACTCACCCCTGATAATTACTGGGGGAGACTTGAACACTGTTCACAATGGGGATGAGGACAGAAAGAGCCAGAGCCTGACTCCTCCAAAAAGAGAGACTCTTCTCCCCTCCTTCCTGGTACAAACTGGATTGAGGGATGTTTGGCGTTGGTTACATCCAGAGGATAGAGAGTTTACCCTCTTCTCCCATGTCCACCAATCCTGGTCAAGGATAGACTATCTGCTGATCTCAGAGAGACTGTTAAATAGAATGAAGTCAGTGGAGATCGACGACCTGGTCCTATCTGACCATGCTCCGGTGGGTATGAAACTGGTGGATAACCAGAAAAAAGGAACACATTACATGTGGAAATTTCCATCTTATCTTACAAAAGATGAGGGATTTAATAACAAATTATGGGGCTGATGGAAGGAATCTGAACGGGACAACTAGGAACATGCAAACCAACACGCTTTGTACTGGAATACGGCGAACGCGGCGTTAAGAGGCAAAATTATGATGTTTGTGGCCTCACTCAAGAAAAGAGTAGCAGAAAAATACTCAGATTGTAGTGCAAAGCTTAGAAATATATATGCAGAGTTCCTGCTGAGCCCCACAACTCAAAACAGGGAAAAATGGAAACTTGCCAAACAAGAGTTTGAAACCTGGATTGATAGGAGGGAGCAGATTACTGGCTAGATTGGCAAAAGGGTGTCTGCAGGCAAATCCAATTGATAGACTATGAGACGGCCAGGGAACTATATCCTACAACCCTAGGAAAATCAATGAAATACTACAAAACTTTTACAAAGAATCATATACTAATTTGGCAGAAGATAAAAAATTCCTCCAACAAATCACTCTTCTAAACCTAACACAAGAACAACAAGATGCAATTAATGCAGAAATAACAGAAGGAGAGGGTGAGACAAACCATAAGTCATCTCCAAAATGTGAAAGCACCAGGCCCAGATGGATTTAGCGGGGAGTTTTATAAGGCCCTCAGGGAATATATATCCCCATTGCTAACAAATTATTACAACATCGTCCTCTTAACGGGGGTCATAGCAGAAATATCTAAAGAAACATATATTAAAGTCATACCCAAACTAGGCAAGGGTCCCCCGGAGGCCTGCTCTTATAGACCCATCTCCCTTATTGATGTAGACCAGAAGATCATGACAGATGGGCAGTAGTATTACCCCAACTTGTGAACCCTGCACAAGTAGGATTCGTTAATGGCGGAGCGGCGGTGAAAAACATATGAAAGGTACTAACTGTGTTGGACGGGGACGGGAGAGAGACCGGCTTTGCTGGCCCTAGATGCAGAGAAAGCCTTTTATAATGTTAGCTGGAACTGGCTAGGGGCGACTCTGGACACGTTCAACATAAAGGGCAACTTTAGAATATACCTGGAGGGGGTGTATATGGACCCAACAGCTAGAATACAGACGCCAGGCTTCCTCTATGAGCCATTTCACTTATATAAGGGGACCAGAAAGGGATTCCCGATGTCCCCATTGCTGTTCAACTTGGCATTGGAGTTCTTTGCTCGGTATATTGAAGAGTCGAATCTATTTGAGGGAATCAGAGTGGGTGCTAGCAACACTAAAATAACATTATTTGCAGATGAAGTCATCTTGTCCTTGTCCCAGCCACTGGAACAATTAGGAAATATCTTTCAGTTTATCCAGAAATATGGGGAATACTTGGGCTATAAGGTCAATATCGCCAAGAGCGAACTCTTAGAATTAGGGGAAAAAACACCTGCAGAACAATGGAGGAAACTAGGCCTAGAACTACATATTGCAAAGACACATATCACCTATCTGGGAATTAGGATAGGCAGGCTTCCGGCACAACTATATTCACTAAATTATACACCTCTGATCGAAAAAGTATTGGGAGAACTTCGGAGATGGCAGAATCTGCCACTATCTCTTCTGGGAAGATGCCATTTAATTAAAATGATCAGCTTTGCCAGACTCCTATACCCATTACAGACATTACACCTGATACTCAAGCATCTAGATATAAACACAATAAATAGAGCTCTTACCCATTTTATATGGGCAGGTAAAAGGCCCAGAATTGCGTTGGGAAAAATGATGCTAAGTAGAAGTGAAGGTGGGGCAAATTTTCCGAATGTCAGAGCATACAACATAGCAAGCCTTTTTAGACATGTGATAGATTGGCTACAGGAGAATAACTGCTACTCTAATATCCAATTGGAAAGACAGTTGGCGGCGCCGTAGGAATTAAATGTTCTCTTACATACAAAACAGGCCAAAATCCCGCAGAACGAAAGCGATAAGGAAGGCATTTGGCCTTCCCTTCCAGATGTCTGAACATGTGCCAATATTTGGTCACCTGGAATTTCCCCAGGGAACGGAAATCAAAAAAGCGATGGGACAAGCAGGTGATAACATGAGGAAAGTAGGCGATATAATGTATACAGAGGTTAAAGAATGGCTGAGCCCACAAGAAATCATGCACAAATTCCATATAGAAAGCAGACACTTACAACAGGTCATGCAAGTCCACTCTTTTTGCCTATCTAGACTTTGCAGGTTATTTAATGAAGTGGGACTACATAATCTAGATAATAGAGTAGATCTGAACATCTAGAATGCGCACATATCCTCAATATACAATGCTGTAAGACAAATTCCTGAAGTTAAAGCAGAACAAGCTGTTTAAGACTTGGGAGAAATGGACCGGGGATAAAGATATTGCAGAGACGATTCTACAGGGGTGGGAACAGGTAAAAAAATCCATTCTTTGCGAAAGATGGAGGGAGACTTATTTCAAGCTCATGCACACAACATTATATGGAGTGAGGTATGACCGGCATGAGAGCCCATGTGTTTTCAGCTGTGCACATGTGGGAGACGCCTGTCCCTCTGAGCGGTATGGAGCCCGTTGACTGTATTTATGGGTCTGAAGGGGCTGTAGTCCATGTGTGTGTGTGAGTGGGTCTTGTGATCAGTGGAGCCCACGAAGGCCAGGTGGCCGTAACCGCCATTGGGACTAACTAAAGAGTCGTGATATGGTCCCGTTGACCACATGTGAGATGTGTAAAGGCTGTGTGCAGTGTAGCAGCCTGTCTGAGACTGTATGGCCTGTGTGAACAGGGGTGTACCGGCCGCATACCGGATCCCTGTGGGTCAGTTTAGGGTCTCATGTATTATGTAATAGGTATAATATGTGAATGTATAATGGTCTATATGTAAAATGTACATAATGCCAGGCGGCATAGCCGCCATAGGAGCTGTAGTTAGTGCTCCAGTGTATATAATATGTAATGTGAACTGTGGTGACAGGCTAAGTAGTGTAATTATGTGAGTTGTACCCTGTGAATAGTGTTCTCTGTTATGATATTCCGTTTATGTAATTTGTGCAGTTTATGACGTGTATATTGCTATATATTGTGTTATTTTGAGAAAAAAAACATTGTCGTTGGTGTCATTTCGTTCAGGGGGCACTACCTCACATATGGTGGAGAATGCGGGCACTCCGACCCGGTGGGATAGCGCAGCCTGATGGCTATGGTAATAGTACAGGTGCACTTTTATGGACTTGGTTGCTACGGGCAACCGCACAACGCACCCTAGCATCTTGATGGTGGCCCGGCAGGGCCACAAAGACATCATGCGTCGCACTCAAATTTGCCGGAGACTCAGCGGGGTCACGAGGACATCGCACTCAAATTTCCTGGTGGCTCAGCAGGGCCCCGAAGACACCAAGGCAGCGCATCCAAACCCGGATGGCAGAAGGCGCTGTGGACTGTGTTATGGACTGTTGTGGGGTGCCACAGGGTTCAGCGCCGTTGCCCTGACATCTGTTGGTACGGTGTTCACCCCCTACGGGACTGAACAAGGAGGGGGGGGTATGTGAGGTATGACCGGCATGAGAGCCCATGGCCGGCATACATCACATTTGTTTTGAGCTGTGCGCACAGAGTTATTGGTATCTGAGCCTGTGTGTAGGGGTTATTACTGTGCTAGACCTGACTGTTGTGCAAAGGGTTAACTACTCCCAGGTCTGTGTGTGTGAGTGAGATGTGCTGATTGACTCACTGTGTTGCAGTTGTGGGTATGGCAGCCAGGATATCAAGCGGCCTGGTGCTGGAAGGCAAGGAGACCAGACATGACCTCCAGGATGTGAGGACATGAGGCAGAGAGGGTCCCCGTCCCACTGGGACCAGACGGGAAGCCGGGCTCTCCATGTGGGAGATGCTTGTCCCTCTGAGCCGAAATGAAGCCAGTTTACTGTATGTATGGATCTGAGAGGGTTTTAGTCTATGCTGAACTGTGTGTGTGAGTGGGTCTTGTGATCAGTGGAGCCCACAAAGGCCAGGGGGCCGTAACCGCCATTGGGACTGGCTAAAGAGTCGTGATATGGTCCTGTTGACCTCGTGTGAGATGTGTAAAGGCTATGTGCAGTGTAGCAGCCTGTCTGAGACTGTATGGCCAGTGTGAAGAGGGGTGTACTGGCCGCGTACCGGATCCCCGTGGGCCAGTGTAGGGTCTCATGTATTATGTAATAGGTATAATATGAGAATGTATATACTGTCTATACATGTATAATGTCTATATGTAAAATGTAAATAATGCCAGGCGGGCATAGCCGTCATAGGAGCTGTAGTTAGTGCTCCAGTGTATATAATAGGTAATGTGAACTGTGATGTCGGGCTAAGTAGTGTAATTATTTGAGTTGTACCCAGTGAATAAGTGTTCTCTGTTAGGATATTCCATTTTTATGTCATGTGTTTATGACGTGTAAATAAACTGCTATATATTGTGTTATTTTGAAAAAAAACAAACATTGTCGTTGGTGTCATTCTGTTGGCAAGCGAGTCCCCCAGGGGGCGCTACCTCACAATGGTTTGAATATTCCAGCCTCTCCTAGATTCTCTGACAGGATTACAACATAATGTTCCGCCCTAAGTGCGGAACATCTTCAACGAATCTCTGGCATAGGGTGTGGGAATGTAGGGCAGTTACAGAGTACTGGACACAGGTTGGGGAACAGGTTCCATCATGCTGGGGAGTCTAACTTCCACAAACACCACAAGCCATGATCTTTCATCAGTTAAGACCCCCCGGAGACTCAACCCACAGGAGTTAAAGCAAAGATCCCTAAAAACATTCACACATTCTTAGTTGTAGCCATACACCGTTTACTGGGTGAGTGGCTTAAACCAAGCCTCCCATCAATGGTGATGATAATATCCCAGATGAAACACTTACTGGGAATTGAATTAATAGAGGCGGAAAGGAGTAAGGAAAAATCTGCAGGGAAAGTATTTCCACTGTGGAAAACATTCATTGATTTTCACTTTAGCCTTCACGAAATATCGAGAATGATCAGTCTCTTCCGCCACACAGAATGGTATTGTCTGGAGGATCTGAGCGAGACGTTAGGAGCCTTGGGAACTATTACAGATGTACAATGTCTGTTAAAGATACAGCATATAGAACGACACACTTGATTATGCAAAATACTGTAAAAGAGATTCTCTTCCTTCCCCTATTACCCTTCTAGGCATTCAGCCTGTCTTTTCTTTCTCTCATTATTTCCCCAAAATTTGTGTTACAAGGCATTGACTGAGATCTATTTATGTATCTATATACTATTTTAAATGCTAAGCGGACATGTTGCCTGACAAGAAGGATTTGTATATGTTGTATATGTACTTTTGGTAATTTACAGTGTCATTGTGGATGTTATATCCTATGCTATGTTATTCTACCCAATGTTATGTTCAAAAAATCCAATAAAAAAAAAAATCACAGATCCCAGACACAGAAATGGCATCCGGAGTTCACATCTCGACCTGTCCGTTCCTGTCCGTAGGGTCCTGCAAAACACAGGATCCCCACGGACAGGAAAAAATTGTGATGTGAAATGGGCCTTATTGGGAGTATTAGACAATTTAAATTTGCAATTAAAAAATCAACATTGTATCCCATAGATGCAACTTATGTAACAACACTTTGCACAAAGGGTATAGTAATTTTACCTTTGGTTAGCATTACAGTGCAGTTAGACAGCCAGATAAATCGGAATGCAGCCTAGCCTGCCAGTCCCTCAACCAAAAAGAGACAGCTGCATAGAAATCCATGCAGCTGTCACACTAGAGTCGGGAGAGTCACTGTCCAGAACATTTAGGATGCATACTCATGGTCAAAATACACAGCATTTTGGACGCGGGGTCTTAACACTGCGCCAAAATTCTGCGTTGTAAAGTACTAGCATAGTGGGTGGGATTTCAAGAAATCCCATGGTCACTATGCTTCTCCCCACCGCAGCATCTTTTCAGCTGTGGTGCGGGTTGCTGGCATCCCGCTTCTCCGCAGCATGTTAATTTCATGCTGCAAGTGGTCAGGGAGAAGCCGCCCTGCACCCACTGTAGATAGTATATAATTCCACATGTGGTAATTCATAGTTTTGATGCCTTCAGTGTGAATCTACAATTTTCATTGTCATGAAAATACAGAAAACTTTTTGAATGAGAAGGTGTGTCTAAACTTTTGGTCTGTACTATGTATATATACATATATATATATATATATATATAAATATATATATATAATATATAATCGTCTAATGTTCTCTGTCTGTCACGGAAATCGCGCGCTAGCACTGATTGGTCTAAACGGCAGGCTCAACCAATCAGCGCTAGCGTGCGATTTCTGTACACAGAAAGAGAACAAAAGATAGTGGCGGCTAGCGCGGCACAGCGGACTCCTGCCGCAGCCTCATGCCACTAACCCCCGCCACGAGCCGCCCACTGACATCGGGGAATGGGGGATGCGGGGGTCGAAGCTCCCAGGGTGCAGGGAGCAACGGGAGCGCGCATCGTGCGGCTCCCCCTTCCTATGGCCACACAGTCTGTCGCAGACTGTGCGGCCATGCAGTGATCCCGGGTGTCATCCTATGCCTCCTGTCAGTGCAGCTGGGTGGCAGCAGCACATGCCAGCCTCTCACTCTCCACCTCCCACATTGCTGCCTCTCTGTGTGGGGAGATGAAGCAGTGGCAGTGCTGGACACAGTAGGTGAGATGTGTTTGTCATGTGAATAGTGAGAGGCACTGACACAGCAGTTCTTATTATTCACTTGACAAATTCCTAACCGCTATTGTACTCCAGCGACTGCATGGAGAAGCTGTGCACTGTCCGTCATATGAGCTGTGGAGGCTGGAGGGTGATAGCACTGATGATGTCCCGGGAACATGGCCGGCCCAGAGGAGGTCAGGGGGAAAAAGAGTTCTCCTCCCTTCTGCATTCTGTCTCCTCTGGAGGGGGGAGAGGCACCTGCACAAACAGCCAGAGAGGAAGGAACACTGCTGTCCTGGAGCCACATGAGGATAGCATAGGTCACTGTGAAGTGGTATATGTAAGTGTGTGTGTGTGTGTATACATGTCAGTGTGTGTATACATTTCGAGAACTAGAGGTTATTTTTATGTATATTAGGAGGTAACAATTATGTTTAGATCAGAACTAGATGAAACCAACTTAATAGAGTAAAAACTTTTTTTATTAGAATCAAAGTTAAAAGTGAAAACCTACAAATATAGACAGACATAGCACACATAGATGGGAATCAGAAACATATTGATATACATGTATGCAGGTAAAGAATGCTTTGATAAGGAAGGTCAACCTTTTCCCCACAACAGATTAGCGGTATACCACTTTAAGGAGAAAATACCTCAAATTGTATTTTATATGAGTATTCCGGTGTCATAAGATAGATATCTGTCACCGAGAAATAGTCATATATAAGAAGCAGTGTATACAATACAAGTGGTCTGATATAATAATTGAGCAGTATCCTGAGACATCAGGGATTGGTAACCTTCCTTTTATTTCATGGATTCCCAAGTATCATCAATGAAACACCCAACGCTTGACGCGTTTCGCCTTTCCAAATGTTAGAAGGCTCATCAGAAGTCTTTTTGGGGTACATATGTAATATTTAGTCTAAAAACAAAGAAATTGGCAGAGTATTAATTTACAAAAAATAAAACAGATGGCAGTGTATAAGCATAAACATATTTAGTAAAGGATATCAGGTTTTTCTCCCCCTAGAGGCATATATATTCACATTACAGAAGATAACAACATCAATGATCGAGTTGGTCAAATGTAGATGCTCTTTTTTGTAACGTTTTTATGTAAATATAGATAAAAAACATACCTCATGATTCATTGACCAAAAATCAATTGGTGTTATGGTGAGATAAGAGAGACCGTATAGAAGAAGTTACTCAATGTGTATAAAATGGTCATAGACTTCTTCTAAGAAATCAGAAAGAAGAAGTGTTAGATGTAAGGAAAAAGATGCATCTGGGCCTATTAATATCCAAGGAGTGGAATTTAGTCTTACCCAGGGTATGAGACTGGTATCATACAGCAATAGTCATGCATAGGATGGGCATCTATGAAAACCTTACATGTAAAGCTATATAGGGAGAAAAAGAACAGAGAGAAATAAGATCGAATATTAGAGGAGGGGATAAATAAAGGATAAAAAATGAAGAAAAAGAGAGGAGGAGGTAAATGTTACTCATTACCTTTCAATAGGGTGTCCTGTTAGACAAAAAACATCCTAGCATCCAATTCTGATATACAAAAAATATATGTGGTGCCCCTGTAGCGCCTAGCCACAGGGAAGTATTAAACTGTGACTATAATGTGTTTTCTTTTTCCCTGTAAGTTGCTAGTTCAGGGTTAAACCTGTGGAGTCTGTAAGTGCACACACCTAGGATTAGACCACTAGAATAGGGGGAACCAATAATTTAGTAGGTCCCAACAGGGGGTGGAGCCTAGGGGTAGATGCAGAAGAGAGTGACAGTTTCTAGTCAGAGGGTGCTGGGAAGGCAGTCAGGAAGGACAGGCTTGACAGCACAGCCGACAGGAGGGAGCCCCATCTTCAAGTGGGGGCCCAGGACAGCAGGCAATGGGCCAGGACTGGTTGGAGCCAGCTGGTCGCGTTGAGGGAACACCAGCAACACAGGAAGCCGAGGCAGATAGAAGTTCAGCTTTATCTGCAGACTGACGAGCTGCAGGCCCATAGAAACCGGGTTGCTGACAGCACCACAAGGCACCACGCCCCTATATTACCGGGAACTACAGGTGGCGTCACGATCCCCTGTAAATACTCCCTCATTCCCCCACCATCTACTCAAATGATAACCAGGGCACGGAACCGGGATCCCGACCATCCGTGATCTCCCCACCCAAGCTGCCATCAGTCCTGGTGTCTGAGTTCCCCTCTAGCCCTGGCCGGATCATATTCTGGCGTCTACGAACAGGATAGAACCAGCCTGGTACAAAGTAAAGTGGGCCCAAAAGTGGGTAAAGTGCACCCAAAAGACTTTATTATTGACTGTGTGTGTGGCCGCCATTATATCGCCTCAGGAATTACAACTGCGCCATAGCGAAGGAAAAGAGCGGGAAGATAAGCCACGTCCCTTTGTTCTGTTGAGGAGTGAAGAAAATAATGGTGAGCTCACAAATGTAAGAGACTATATGCTGGCCCAGGGGCGTGCCTCGGCCTCTCAGCATACATGGGCCATCCAAGAGGTGCAAAAAAGTCTCCCCGCCCTCCTTGCTCTCAATCAACCAAGGGGGCGAGTCGAGCGCCAGCCCATACCGGTTCGGGACAATAAGAACTAAGCAGGGTGCGGCTGAGAGCAGACTCGATATACCTGGTCAGGCTCCGGACCCGTTACCAGAAACTGGGTGTGAAGCGATGGCTGTCTCAAATTTTAAGCAGCTGGTGCGAGAGATAGAGCAGGACATCCTGATGGACAGTGCCGAACCGGGTGTGTTGGTACGGGAGATGGACAGCGAGGATGGCGCTTTCTGGAGGACGGCCCTGGACGACCTACGAGCTCAGATCCAGGAGGTCACAGAGTGGACCGTCCGGCGCTGGGGAGCAGAGATGGTGCTCCAGCTAAACCGACGGCAGAGGGCTGCAGCTCAAAGAGAACAGGAGCTCTTGGTGACAGTCGCTACCCAAACTGACCGTCCGGTAACCCCTGAACCGGTTGCTGATCCCCTGGGACCGGTTTATGCACCCCTTGTGGAGTCCAGAGAGGAGGATGTCACCGAGGTGGGAGACCTCATACAGTTCTCCGAGGAGCCCCAGCTGACCGTGGAGGAACCGGAGGAGTATACGAGTGGCCAGGTCGGTGTCGGGGAGGAGGAGGAGAGTCTGGAAGAGGAAGGAGTTGTCAGCGGCGCAGAGCAGGCCGGGCCCCGCAAGCTAAGGAGGGTCGCGGTACGAGCACCAACAGCAGTGGCCGGAGAGAGGAGAGCAGCCCTCTGCACCGATAACACTGGACACACCTGGCAACCTGTAGGTCGCCCCTGGTTCACCCGACCCGAACCGGACAATCAGGCTGAGCGACACCGACGCTCCCCTGTAAATACTCCCTTATCCCCCCACAATCTACTCAAATGATAACCAGGGCACGGAACCGAGATCCCGACCATCCGTGATTTCCCCACCCAAGCTGCCATCAGTACTGGTGTCCGAGTACCCCTCTAGCCCTGGCTGTATCATATACAGAACTGTACTCATACCTTTTATCCTGTCTGGAGCAGCCCGACCTGCGGCGGGCTCATCCATCTGGCTGCAGCCCCACCATCCTGGCTGCAGCGGTGGTCCCATCATTGACCACAACCCATGGGTGGCGTCACGACAAACTTTATCCTTGTAAATACCAGGACCAGGACCTCCGTGACATACCCAGCAGTACGGAGCGGAGCCACATGTGTACGGAGCGGAGCGGTGTCTGTATGAGGTGTATGGAGCGGAGCCATGTGCGTACAAAGTGTATGGAGCGGAGCCACGTGTGTACAAGGTGTGTGTACCAGTAGTAGCCCCTCGTGGATGTCGCTCCCACTACTATATTCCTGGCCTCCTCTACCAGCAGCATGTTTCTCCAGAGTCCAGGCCACCGCTGTCTGCCCTCTGAGCTCAGCACGGCTGACCATGATGATGTCATCACTGAGCGCCGCTGTACTGAGACATGCAGAGCAGATGCTGAGGAGACTGGAGCGGTGAGGAGGAGAGTTCCGGCCGGCCAGACACTGCTCTTGGCTGCGGTGCACCCATATGGCAGTGCGGCTCCATTGAGCTGCATGGATTATTTGTGCGCTTTAGGACGCTTGCGTATACACCAAGCATGCTCAGACGCACAAAAATGCAATGCTGGGGAACGTGAGGGGGGTTTAGCCAAACTGAACTGTTGCCCAGAAAACCTAGATACACCTCTGAAATATACAATATATATATAGATATAGATATATATATATATGGAAGTGAGAATGGCAGGATGCTGTGCTGTGGGTTATATATATATCAGAAGCCCACTGTACCCTGCCATATGCAGTATATAACTATATATATGAGTGAGAATAGTGCTGGTGGGCTGCTGACATATAATATATGTATGTATGTAGTGCCCCTGCGACCAGGAGGCCACATAGGGAACTGCAGCCAGGTAAGGTATGAAGACAGTTGCACCACAACACCCTCACAGACATCCCACACACCACTAGAGGGCAACACCCAACCCGGAGCCCAGGACTCTAGGCGGGCAAGGGGTGGTGGGTTTAGAGAACAGTGGGTGAGACAGCAAACAGGTCAGGTGTATAGATGGTAGATATAGAGAAGGGGAGGATGAAGGAGTCAGTAGGCCGAGGTAGGTTGAGCAGTACAGACAAGAAGCACACGTCCTGGAGGAGTGGGGTGTAAGGAGCGCAGAATCTGAAGAGCCAGTGCAGCCACAGAGAGAAAGCCCATCAGGAGCCAGCACCCCAGGAGTGTGAGGAAAGAGAGGACCAGCAGCACTGGGTCCTAGAAACACGGCTGAGACAACCGACTGCAGGCGGAGTAGCCTTCTTATGGAACCTGAATCACACGGTAGAAGGAGCCTGATAAGAGCCTAGCACAGCAGGACTATTGGAGGCTAGGCTAGTAGCAGAGTGTCGGCTCTGAAGGGGACCGACTAATTCACCAGGTTTCCCCAGACTACCGACGGGGAGCTCTAACTCCACGTTAGAGTTCCTACCCCAAAGGACAGGCAGCTCAGTGGCGACCACGAGGACCAGCAGGGGTCCGAGCCACCGCCATACTGTCTGGAGACGCACACAGTGAAGGAAAGGGAGAGTAAAGCATGGAAAGGACAGAGAAAGAGTGAGGGGTCACAGAGAGGAAAAACCTGGCTGCAGAGGGTAAAGAGGAACCCGGAGGGGAAAGTTGTCACCCGTGTAAAGACCTGTACCTTGAACTGTAACTGAGCTGTTATGCTGAACAAACTGCTAAGTAAACACGGTGAACCCTGCCTCTGACTCCCTTGCATGATTCTCCATTGCCTGTACATAATTCCCTCCAACAGGATTGCAGAGAGATCCCAATCGGGAGAGCCACAGCCTGTCAGCCCTGAACCCTGGAGAAAGGAAGGCTGCAGCAGCAGGACAGTAAGTGAACTGCACCTACTACAAGCCTACACAAGACACTTAAATCATCACTGCCCCGGGGAACCAAGTTCTACCCGCGGAGAACTATTCCATCTATAGCTGCTTTAACATCATCCCCGGAGGTTCTGCAGCAGCGCTGGTCCCACCATTGACCACAAGCCGTGGGTGGCGTCACGACAAACATTTAATCCCCTGTAAATATTCCCCTTTTACTTGCCAGGGCCCGGGACACGGTCCGGACCAGGGCCTCCGTGACATCCCCAGTAGCAACCCGGTCCGGTACCGAGTATCCCGTCCCAGTGGGTTCGACATGTATACATGGCAGGGTGCTATCCACAGCCCACAGCACCCTGCTGGGAATCCTGCGTCACTGGTCGCCACGTCTTAAAGGGGCGCTGCCCAACCACGTCTTAAAGGGGTGGTCTGTAACCACGTCTTAAAGGGGCAGTCTGCAACCATGTCTTAAAGGGGCCGTCCCCAACCACTTCCTAAAGGGGCGGTCCCCAACCACTTCTTAAAGGGGCCGTCCCCAACCATTTCTTAAAGGGGCCGTCCCCGACCTCTTAAAGGGGCGGTCTCCAACCACTTCCTAAAGGGGCATCCCCAACCACTTCTTAAAGGGGCCATTCCTAACCACGTCTTAAAGGGGCGGTCCCCAACCAGTTCTTAAAGGGGCGGTCCCCAACCACGTCTTAAAGGGGTGGTACCCAACCACGTCTTAAAGGGGCGGTCCCCAGCCAGTTCTTAAAGGGGCAGTCCCCAACCAGTTCTTAAAGAAGCGGTCCCCAACCACATCTTAAAGGAGCGGTCCCCAACCACATCTTAAAGGGACGGTCCTCAACCACGTCTTAACCCTGCTGTTCTGTTCCCATGTACTATACACTTGTATTGCTCCTGGGTCACTATGACCCGGTTTATTAAATCTTGATTTTAGATACTCTAAGGCCAAGTGCACACACTGAGTATTTGATGAGTTTTTTACCTCAGGATTTGTAGCCAAAACCAGGAGTGGATAATTAAATACAGAAGTGGTGCAGGTGTTTCTATTAGACTTTTCCTCTGATTGCTCCACTCCTGGTGGTTTTGCCTACAAATCCTGAGGTAAAGAACTCTTCAAATACTGAACGTGTGCGCATGGCCTTAGGGGCCTTTCACACATGCGGTTTTTTCCTGATTTGGACGATCAGGCAAAACCCATGTGCACACGCTGAGTATTTGATGAGTTTTTTACCTCAGGATTTGTAGACAAAACCAGGAGTGGAGCAATCAGAGGAAAACTCTAATGGTGGGTTTACACGTCCCGATATTGGCCCGATATCGTAGCCAACGACGCGGGAGCGTGCTTTTTGAGCGCGCTTTTCCCTGCATCGCATCGCAGGTTTAGACAGCCCGATATCGGGATACAACGTCCCGACGATGTGTACGCCCCCCAACCCAGGAACGACCATTTAACATGGGAGTGAATGGGTGACGTGGCAGTACACATCGGAGTTGGGCTGTCAGACGGGACGATGCGGCTTCAACCGGCATCCGATATCGGGCGGTTGAATAGCACGCTCATTCGACCCCCGATATCGGTTTGCCATCGTTCCTGCATCGTATCGGATGTTCACACTGTACAACGCAGGAACGATATCGGCTCCAACGCCCGAACCACGTGACTTTTGGTCGGAGTTGGGTCGGAGTTGGACACCGACATCGCAACGTGTAAACTCACCATAATAGAAACACCTGCACCACTTCTGTATTTAATTATCCACTCCTGCTTCTGGCTACAAATCCTGAGGTAAAAAACTCATCAAATATTCAGCGTGTGCACGTGGCCTTACAGTATTTTGAACATTCACTTTAATTTTGTCAGGGTGAATTTTGTTGCTTCATGTTTTGTCCTGAAATCATTAAAGAGAATGGGCAAAAAAAATGAATCCTGTAATGGTGGGTTTACACGTCCCGAAATCAGCGTCCAAATCCGACCAAAAGTCATGTGGTTCGTGCGTTGGACCAGATATCGTTCGTGCGTTGTATGGCATAAATGTCCAATACGATGCACGAACGATGTCAAACCGATTTCGGGGATCGAATGAGCGTGCTATTCAACGGGCCGATATTGGATGAAGGTTGGAGCCGGATCGTGCTGTGTAAACGCCCAACTATGATGTGCAGTGCAACGTCCCCTATCCTCTCCATGTTCAATAGTCGTTCCTGGGTCGGCCGTACAAGGGGGGCGAAGACATCGTAGAGACGTTGTATGCCGATATCGCGCTGTGTAACATCTCCTATACGATCTTGGAATTCTTCACAGAAAAAGCGCGCTCCCGCGTCGTTGGATACAATATCGGACCGACGTTGGGACGTGTAAACCCACCATAAGAATCAGGTTTTTTCCTTATCTTCCAAATCAGGAAAAAACTGCAAGTGTGAAAGGCCCCTAACTCAATTACTTTGATACCTTTTGCTTACTAGACTGTATGGGAACATGTTTGGAAATAAAAAAAAAAAAGAAAAATGAAATTGAAATCCTTCTTTTTTTTTTATTCAGAAAAAACGTAGTAATAAGCAAAACGAAAAATAGCAAACTACACATATGTGGTAAAAAAAAAAACAACAAAACGAGCAAATCAAACATTTTGTGAAAAAAAGTGAAAGATAATAAACACTTCAATTTGAACATATTCACATGGTAATATTACTTTATGTATTCTTGCATGAAGGCCAATAAACATGGGCTTTGCATAATAATTTTTGGCATCCAGAACATGTAATACTTGTTTTATTATCACAAGAATAAGGGCAATAACTGCACCTTTTTCTTTTTATTCTTGAAGCACCGCTGGTAGAGCCCATGGGGGTAGAAGTGGTTGTGGAGGCCATGGTTTCACTTTCCTGAGCATGTTGCTGAATGCTTTGTACAAGGCCTGCTGCTCTTTCCATTACATTTCTTTCCTCAATATACGGCCTAAGGGCGCCTTCACACTGGCGTTCCCCTCCGCAGCGTTCTGCAGAGGGGAATCGCCATGTGTGCGCAGCGGCCACCAGCTCCTATCTTTAGAATGGGAGCGCACGGTACTGCGCTTGACAGCGCATGACTGTGCGCACCCATTCAACATGTTGCATCCTGGTGCGGGCGGGAGTGTGTGATTTGTGCGCAGGCTTCCGCCTGCGCACAGATCACGTTTGGGAGTGAATGGGTGCGTACGGTCTTGCGCTGTCCCATTCTAAAGATAGGAGCTGGCGGCCGCTGCGCACACATGGCGATTCCCCTCTGCAGAACGCTGCGGAGGGGAATGTCAGTGTGAAGGCACCCTAACCAGTGCTTTTCCAAGTTCTTCTATAAAGAGTCTTCGTTTATGGAGTTTGTTTGTATTCCAATTCAGGTTGATTCCCCTCCACAACACAAAAGCATTGTATGCCGACAAATCCAGAATGTTGTAAAACAGAATCATAGGCCACCGATTTGTTTTTCTTTTGCAGGTATATGTACTATTGAGCTGATCTAATGTGTCTACACCACCTTTGGTTACATTATAGGTTTTTATATACATGTTATGGCCACTTTACACACACCAACTTATCTGTCCAACTTCTGACCAACTTGCTGGTTGCAGTGAAATCATGGACACATTGTTCCATTTGTACACAGTCACAAAATGGAGCAATGTGTCCATGATTTCACTGCAACCAGCAAGTTGATCAGAAGTTGGACAGATAAGTTGGTTTGTGTAAAGTGGCCATCAGGTTTTTAATCTTCTACTTACTGTATTATCATGGTGGTTCATACTCATTAGGGCCGCTTTACACACAACCAACTTCTGTGTCCAACATCTGAACAGATCTCTGGTTGCAGTGAAATCATGGATACATTGCTCCATTTTGTACACAGCCACAAAATGGAACAATGTGTCCATGATTTCACTGCAACCAGAGATCTGTTCAGATGTTGGACACAGATGTTGGTGTGTGTAAAGCGGCCCTTATGGCCACTTTACACACACTAACTTATCTGTCCAACTTCTGAACAACTTACTGGTTGCAGTGAAATCATGGACACATTGTTACATTTGTACACAGCCACAAAATGGAGCAATGTGTCCATGATTTCACTGCAACCAGTAAGTTGTACAAAAGTTGGACAGATAAGTTGGTGTGTGTAAAGTAGCCCTTAGTATTACTTGTTTATTTTTTTTTTGGAACATACGCAACAATTGTTGTATTTGCAGTAAAGTAGAACATGGAACTATGTACATTTGTTTTACTCAAGATACCTTGCGGTAGTTCAGGCTTGTTTTTTCAGATCGTACCCAACATGGTAAGTTATCGCTTTTGTAACATTTGCCCTAGTTGGTAGGAAGTAAAGAAATTATCACGTGACATTTTGTCCTTTCAGTCCATATGTCAAATCAAGGACAACTCTCATCCCCTGATTTTTTTCTACTCTTTGTCCTGGTGTTTTTCCGGTATACACCTGTGCATTGTAAAGGTAATAACTTGTGCTGTCACATAATGCCCATATTTTTATACCGTACTTCGCCTGCTTGCACCTACCAGAAAATGACACTAGTTGCTCATCAACGGTTACTGCATCACCAACATTGTATAATTTTGGCAGAATTTGTACCCATTTATCCCAAATGTCTCGAATAGGGGCAAGCTTATCTCTACTTCTACTCTCTGGATGCGCTCTACATTTTAGTATAGACTGCGCACCAAAGATAATCAATATAAAGCCATTTTTATGGTGGCAGATTTCAATGCATACACCCGGCAGATAGTGTGCACGACCCCATTGAAATCATTTAGGAAATAAATAAATTGATATACAATAGTAGATGCAAAAAATAGACCCAACTGAGGTTATAACTCCTTTATTTCACTGAAAATATGGCCTCACAGCAGTAAAAAATGATGCCGGGTCACTATGACCCGAACACGACAAGTGTACAAATCGGCGTGTAGCTAAAAGTAAACATGAAAAAAAAAAAAAATACTCATAGATAGGTCCCCCAAATGAGGAAAGGTCAAGTAACCTCAAGTATTAAAAACTTATAGAAAAATATCTACAGGGCAACAAAACATTGTCTACGGGTCACTATGACCTGAACAGAACAGCAGGGTTAAAGGGGCCATCCCCAACCACGTCTTAAAGGGGCGGCCCCCAACCACGTCTTAAAGGGGCGGTCCCCAACTGCTTCTTAAAGGGGCGGACCCCAACCACTTCTTAAAGGGGCTGTCCCCAACCACTTCTTAAAGGGGCAGTCCCCAACCACTTCTTAAAGGGGCGGTCCCCAACCACATCTTAAAAGGGCGGTCCCCAACCACATCTTAAAAGGGCGGTCCCCAACCTTGTCTTACAGGGGTGGTCCCCCACCTTGTCTTAAAGGGGCGGTCCCCAACCCTGTCTTAAAGGGGTGGTCCCCTACCACATCTTAAAGGGGCGGTTCCAACCACGTCTTAAAGGGGCGACCACAGCCACGACTTAAAGGGGCGGTCCACAACCACGTCTTAAAGGGACGGCCGCGAACAATCAGCGATATTGGCGCGGGATTTAAACCTTGCTTCACTGATTGGTCACAGCCGGTCGCGACCAATTAGTGATATTGGCGTGGGATTTAATGATAATGTATATATTTTACCCAGAAAATCCTGTGTATTCATTGTATTATTCTTAAATCTTCATAAATGAACTACATACATATTCTAGAATACCCGATGCGTTAGAATCGGGCCACCATCTAGTATATATATTTATATGTGTAGTGTGTGTGTGAATGGTGGGCTGTTCACATATAATATTGTATATGTATGTATGCATGGCAGGGTGCAGTGGGTTATATATTTCTATATATAGGAAGCCCGCTGCACCCTGCCTACATAAATACTATATATATATATATATATATATATATATATATATATATATATATATGCTCACCTCCATAATGTACGGCATGGGGGACATGCAGCAATACAATAATAATTTAATAAATGTAATAATGTAATAATTTGATATTAAACATAAATAAAATGGTCTTTGGGCCATCAAATGACATTGTGATGTCAGCATGCAGAACATAGTGTGATGTTTAATTGCTGCCAGCCTACAAGAGGCCTTTGATGCACTGGTGGCCTTATAGCCATGCTGTTGTGGAGCCACAAGAGGATGCCGGGGAGCACAGGAAGTTAATATGAATCCTCCCCTTTGTGAATAGGAAGAGTAGTGGACATAGGGGCCCAGGATGGACGACAGCGACCTAGAATGGGGCAACATAGGGACATAAGATGGAGAAACATAGCGACATGAGGACCTATGATGGGGCAACATAGAGGCTTGGGATGGAGGGACATAGGTACCTAGGATGGGGCAACATACGGACCAGGTTGGTGAAACATGGGGACATGGGGTGAAGGAACATGTGGGACCGAGATGGAGAAACATAGGGACCTATTATGGGGCAATATAGTGGCCCAGAATGGAGGAATATAGGGACCTGGATGGAGGAACATAGAGGTGTCGCATGAAGGAACATAGGGGTCCGGGATGGAGGACATAGGGACCTAGGATGGAGTAACATAGGGGCAAGGGATGTAAGAATATAGGAGCCCAGGATGAAGGAACATAGGCACTCAGGATGGAGGAACATAGGGGCCTAGGATGGTGGACATTATTAAAAAAAAGGGTGCCAGAATGGGAGACATTATTAAAATATGGGGGCCAGAATGAGGAACATACATTATTAGTTTATGGTGGCTTGTGGAGACATATTTACTGTAGGAGCCAATTAGGAGACATTATTACTATTATAATATAATTTACTTTTGAGAATACTGTTTTCCATGAGGGGAACAAAAGGGAGGTCTTCCTACTGTGCGGTGCGGCACTATGTCACTTTTTTTGTCATTTGATGTAGTGTAGAAATCTCGGGAAAAGTGTGGAATGTGCTCTGGAAGTGATCAGTCATAGATAACTATGTTATTTTCTGCAGAGATGAGTCCTGGGTAGAAGACCTGATATTGGTCTGCCCCAGATGAATTAGAAAATTGAAGATTAATTACTTCACCTAGAGACATCACTGGTGAGTATGTGTATTAACTAAACACGCACACTATACACTATATACAGAGCTCTTGTGTATAATGTCACTGGTAATCGCTGCATTACCAGTGCACTGACTCTCTATACAGAGTTCCTGCATATAATATCACCCGTGATCACTATATTAACTGTACACTGACACAATATACAGAGCTCCTACCGTATGTATAATGTCACTGGTGAGTACTGTATTACCTGTACACTGACAATATATACAGAGCTCCTGTGTATATTGTCACCAGTGATCACTGTATTGCGTGTACACTATATACTATGTACAGAGCTCTTGTGTACAATATCACCGGTGATCACTGTATTACCTGTGCACTTAACACTATATACAGAGCTCCAGTGTATAATGTAACTGATTACTGTATTTCCTGCACATTGACCCAATCAATATACAGAGCTTTTTTTTGGTGTTTTAAATTTTCATTTTTGTAGAATTATTGATCACTATGTAATGGTAGTACGCGATCTTGTCATGGTGTGGCAGTTTTTATACCTTGTGTAGTATTTTATCACTATGTGGTGGTAATATGTGCTCTAGTCATGGTACGGTGGTATTTGTCCCTTGTATGTGGTATTATTTGGTCACTATGTGGTGGTAATATGTGATCTGGTCATGGTGTGATGGTATTTATGCCTTATATGTAGTATTATTCAGTCACTATGTAGTGATATGTGCTCTGGTCTTGGTGTGGTGGTATTATTGGTCTTGGTATAATGGATTGGGGTTATGTTTTCCTTCACCGCAAGTGCTGGATCTTCCGGATCCGTCAAAACCGCAACTGCCGCATATGGAATAAATGGGGCTTGCTGCAAGTCAGCCGTTACACGGCAGATGAGGCAAAGCTGCTGGATCTGGCTACAAATACTGAGGTAAAAAACTCCCCAAACACTCAATGTGTGCACGGGGCTTAAGAATTATAATAACAATCAGGATTACAATGAGAGAACAGAATCCACCCCTCATGGTAGGTGCTGTCAAGGCTCACCTCTGCCCTCTTCTTGCAAAATGACATCTACATGTCACTAAATATGAGAACATGTATAAAAAAAAGAAAGAAAATAGAAAGAAATAGTCCCCTATAGGGTCATTCCATGTCAAGTGAACCAATGATTATTACCTCTATATTTTTAATTCTTTTGAGATTTTGTTATTTGATAATAGCATGTCAGACAATGCAAAATGTGAAGAGAAAAATTTTTTAAAAAATTTATTTTTTTTTTAAATGATTTTCAAAGTTCGGAAAAAGTGTGAATTTCGCTGTTGCCTGCCTTTACGTTTCTCCTCATAACTCAGGCTAGGAATAAGATAAGAGAGACAAAATAAACACCATTCTACTCAGAAATATACAGGCTTTAACCAGATATGTTACAAGAGGATCTTTGTTAATATTTTACCCATGTGATCGCAAGCGCAAAACTTTAAAACGTATTTCCGAAAAATCGGCGCGCTTTAAATATTTCAAAAACTGCCCATGTGTCTGCTTTGCTCTTAGCCACATCTGTACCAAATTTCAAGTTGGGATCGCAATGGGATCATATTTTAACATATTTTACTATTAATAGCGTCAATGGGTCATTCCATATCAAGTGATCTAAATATGAATATTTTTTTTTACCTGACGTCTTTAGATTTTTTTTTTTTTTCCTTTATGAAGTACTACTTTATTTAATTACAAATTAAAAGTTTGGAATTTTTTTCTTCATCAGTTAATTTTTTACAGATTTTTAAAGTTTAAAAAAAGGGTGAATTTTGGCCTGGTATGACTTTACATTTTTTTTTATCTCGGGCTAGAAATAAGATAGAGACACAAAATAAACACCATTCTACTCAGAACTGTCCAGGCTTTCACCAGATATGTCACAAGAGTATATTTGTTAATTTTAATTTTTTACCCATGCGAATGCAAACGCAACATTTTGAAACGCATTCCGAAAAAAACGTTTTAATAAAAATTTTCCAAAACTGCCCATGTGTCTTTTATGCTCTTAGCCACATCTGTACCAAATTTCAAGTTGGGATCGTGATGGGATCATATTTTAAAATATTTAACTATGGTTAATCTCATTTTTATTAAATTTTGAAAAAACATATGAAAGACATACATTCAATCTTTTAACAAAATCTTGAGACATATAAAATATACAAAAAGAGAATTCACAAAGTTATTAGTAACTTTAAGATAAGCTGCAAATTTACTTTTGCGCTTATCTCTGGTGCAATATATACTACAATCTAAATATAATTCCAAACACTCAAGTATACAACCTTTCTCAGGGTTTTGAGATGTTCTGATGTCAAGGGGACAAGCAGCCCCAGCAGAATGATTTTTATCACTTGGTCCCTTCTAACAGGTTGACCACGTAAGTGGGTCATTACCCGTTGAGGCCTAGTTGGAATAGTCTATCGACTGGTGTACCGGAAAGGAAGGCCGAAATATTAATGATCTACTCACAGCTCAGAGTTTCCGATACCTGTCTAATGTTCACTAGAATTCTGAAGGTATAGGTATAGAAAGGAAATACCTAGACTGAATGTATCAGATGGGAAGAAAAGAGAGATAGAAAAGAAGAGAGAGAGAAGAGAAACAAAAACCATTAGAAAAAGTTATACTGGGAAAGAAAAGCCACGTAAGAAAAAAAGAAAAAAAGGAGGGGGGGGGGACGGGTGAGGTATGGGAAGGAGAAAGGGTACTCATCCCACTGGCTCCCCATCAGCCAGAGGTCGAGCCATATTATCTGTGCTGGAAAAGATACTCCTAAATTCTGCAGAGTCGTGAAAAAGAATCCATGCAACCCAAATCCCTAAGAATTTGTTCCGAGATCTCGACGCATCAGCTGCGAGCTCCTCCATTCGATATATGTCCATCAATTCTTTGAACCAATCAAGTAGAGATGGAGCCCGGCTTGATTTCCAGAACCTCGGGATCACAGCACGAGCAGCCGAGATGCAAAAGCGGAGAATATCCCTCTTCTGTAGCCCAATAGGACCTGGAAAAATGGATAACATTACCGATTCTGGGCAGCATTCGGCTTGTTTACCTGTTATCCGGGCGTATGCATTGAAAACCTCAGATCAGAACCGCCGGATTTTCCCACAACTCCACCAAATGTGTATCATTGTACCCTTCTCTTCCCCACAGCGCCAGCAGGTATCAGGGGTTCCAGGGAACATGTTCCGGAGTGTCGTCGGGCACAAGTACCATCTAGTGAGCAGCTTATAGCTTCTTTCTTGTGCAGAACAAGCGCTAGCTAGTGAGTGAGTAAATATAAAGCATTTCTGCCAATTAGCTTCTGAAATGCTACACCCCAATTCCCTCTCCCAAGCATGTTGGAAGTAAAGGGTGCCCTGCTCTCTCATGGACCCTAAGACCTGGTATAGAACTGATATTTTGCGCCTCGGTGGAGCCTCCAGTTGGAATAACCTCTCCAATACGTTGGGCGTCAATCTTACCCTGCAAGAGTGGTCAGCTGAATATAAGTATGCTCTGTATTGGAGAAATTCGAATCACTTAAGAGGTCTCGTAGGTTCTTTGAGTTGTAGCTCTGCCATCGGGGGCAAACCACCACTGGACAGAGTCTGTCCTACTTGGGTGTCATTCACAATCCGCCAACATAAAAATCTCTGCCTGTCAAATCTGGGTGGGAAAGATGGGTTGGAAAAAAGGGGAGTCAAAGGGCTAAGTCTGTCGTTTAAGCGGAGGGTTTTCGTCACTAGGTGCCATACCTTCAAAGGTGTTTCTGGTCATGTCTGTCAAAGGTACTAGGTCTGTGGAGTCTTTAGGGGAAATCCAAAGCAGGTGTTTCAGCGGAATCCCCAAACCCTCTTGCTCCACCCCTACCCATTTCTTGGAGGACGCATGATAATGCCAATCTAGAGCTCTAACAAGAGAGGAAGCCACAAAGTACGCTCGTATGTTGGGTAGTCCAACCCCTCCTCTGGTCTTGGGCAAGGATAGGATATTCATTCGCAATCTGGACCTCTTGCCCCCCAGACAAATCTAAGGATCATAGATTGCATTTTGGAGAGGAAGCCTCTATCCAATAGAACAGGAACTGTCTGAAAAGTATATAAGAGTCGGGGCAAGACATCCATCTTGACTACGTTTATTCTCCCGAACCAGGATAGCTTTAATTGTCTATAGGAGGTAAATGCCGATTCCACGTTAGTCAAAAGGGGTTGATAATTTAAATTGAATATTTGTTTAAGATCTTTTGGTATAAGGACTCCCAAGTACTTAATGGCTTCTACTTTCCATTTAAATGGGAACTGTTTAGATAGATGAGAAACCAATTCTCCAGGCAAAGAAATATTGAGTGCCTCGGTTTTGGAGCAATTCACTTTAAAGTTGCTCAATTGTCCGAACCGTTCAAACTCCATTAAGACCGAAGGGATGGAGACCAGGTGCTGGGAGATGTAAAGTAGCAGGTAATTTGCAAATAAGGCTAATTTGTGATGACTCTGTCCCAGCTTGACCCCATGGACGCATTCATTGGACCTAAGTGCAAAATATTTAACTATTATAGTGTCAATTCAAAAATCACCAAGAACACAATCAGTCATTTTTTCACAATTGCCCGTCAATAGTTTGAATTTGACATAAAGAAACATAGTCTTGTAACATCTCAAATGAAAGCTGTTACCGTTCTGAGTAAAATGATGCCTCTCCCACTTCATTATCTTATTTCTAGCCCGAGATAAAAAAAATGTAAAGTCATACCAGGCCAAAATTCACCCTTTTTTTAAACTTTAAAAATCTGTAAAAAATTAACTGATGAAGAAAAAAATTCTAAACTTTTAATTTGTAATTAACTAAAGTAGTACTTCATAAAGGAAAAAAAAAAAAAAAAATCTAAAGACGTCAGGTAAAAAAAAATATTCATATTTAGATCACTTGATATGGAATGACCCATTGACGCTATTACTAGTAAAATATGTTAAAATATGATCCCATTGCGATCCCAACTTGAAATTTGGTACAGATGTGGCTAAGAGCAAAGCAGACACATGGGCAGTTTTTGAAATATTTAAAGCGCGCCGATTTTTCAGAAATGCGTTTTAAAGTTTTGCGCTTGCGATCACATGGGTAAAATTTTAACAAAGATCCTCTTGTGACATATCTGATGAATGCCTGGACAGTTCTGAGTAGATTGGTGTTTATTTTGTTTCTCTATCTTATTTCTAGCCCGAGATATGATAGAAAATGTAAAGCCATACCAGGCCAAAATTCGCACTTTTTTAAAACTTTAAAAATCTGTAAAAAATTCACTGATAAAGAAAAAAATTCAAAACTTTTTTTTTGTAATTAACTAAAGTTGTTCTTCATATAGAAAAAAAAATTAAAAAATCTGAGGACGTCAGGGAAAAAAAATATTCATTTTTGGATCACTTGACATGGAATGACCCTATAATGTTTTATTAAATACATAAATATATAACCAATGTTCATATCTCCAAGCAAGTAGCAGGGCACCGTCCATAAATATACAGTAAATACAACACAATCTACAATCAGTAATAGAGATCATACAAAATATTATAATAATCTAGTTTCAATAAGTTTAAAAATTGGATGTGACACATTCTCTTAAATAAATATCAACAAAAATATGACAAACAATACTTAATTAAAAAACAAGAAAAGGTTGATGTTTAAAAAACAAAAATTAAAAAAAAGTTAGAGTACAGTAAGGTAGGCCAGAATAGTCTACCTTGTTGTGGTGGCAGGCTTAAAAAAATATTTTGGCCAAACAAAATCTGATGGCTATGTTTGTATGTGACCTGGTGTTTGATGAGAACTGTTAATGTGTGATTGGTGAGGACATGGTGCAAAAGTGGAGTTTTTCCAATAGTGGATGGTAGGACTATGATATGGAAGGGTCGAGGGGGTGTGGGCGGGGCTTGGTGTGGGCAGGGCTTGGCAGGGTGGGGCACAGCATGGGTGGAGTCTCAGGGGGTCCCCAAAATTTGGCAGTAAGTGGCTGATCGTACATGACAATGACATGCTATAACATTTTTTTTTCGAGGGTCCGTGACATGCTATAACATGTTTTTTGAGGTGTTGTGATATGTTTTAACATGTTTTTTGACAGTCCGTGATACACTTTTGACACGCCCAGACACCAGGGCAATGGGGTACTCAGAACCGGGCCGAACAGTTCTTTCTGGGGATGTGTCACTGTGGCGTGATCCGGCTCCATGGCCCTGGCCGTGTCATAAAAATGGGCGAAGTTTATATGGGAAATTAATTTGTGACGCCATCCGTGGTATTCGGCAATTGGGTGGCCGACGCTGCGGTTCAGGGCGGTTGGTGACCCAGCAGAGATGTTACAGCTCTCCACCCGTAGAACAAGGCCCCAGGGCAGTTATAAAGTCTATTCGATTATGGTATCAATTGTATCCCAGGACAAGTGACACAGTAAATAATTTGAGAACACAGCAGGGTGCAGTCTTCACACTTTACTCAAAGTTCTCCAGGTTTCAACAACCAGTGCTGTGTTCTCTGGGTCAGGGCTCCAGCCAACTCTTCGGTAACTTAGGTGCACTTAAAGGCCCCTTTACACGACATGATATCCTTAATGATATCGCTCAAACGTCACCGGTTTGTAGTCGATCAAACGACATCGTTAGGACTTCATTGCGTGTAATAATTTAAAGAGGACTGGCACACATACAGGTTCGGGTGCTAGCTGGAAAAAGACTATATGTATTAAAAAGTGATCCGCTGCACACTAAACACAATATATTATGTCATATATTGTGTTTAGTGTGCAGCGGATCACTTTTTAATATATATAGTCGTTGCGTGAAACACCGAGATTTGATTACGATAAATCTTTGGATCGTTGATCGCAGATTTGAGAACATGTTCTCAAATCAGACGATCCTCGATCAGTCAACCTGCTGCATCGTGTGTGACACCGCAATAACGATGCCCATTCACATCAGTGAACAAGTATCGTTCACTGGGTTGTGCGAACGATACCTGCTTGCTGGATCGTTGGTGAGACATGCACGATATCTAGGCGTGTGACATCTCACCAACGATGTCAAAATGATGTCCTAACGACCGTGCGCCCCCGTTAGTGATATCGTTTCAACATCGTGCCATGTAACGAGGTCTTAACTGGGACCCCCTTCTGGTGTATCTTTCCAGGGCGTCTCTCTGTGCTGGCTCTCGCCCTCCTGTCCTGCGCCTCACACACCCAACTCCGGTCACGGTCTGCATGGATTTGGATGCCATGGATGGATTTCTCACTTCCCTTGCTCCTACGACCCCTTCTCTCTCTCTCTGGAGCCCCTCACTGGCTCCTGCGTATGCCTTCTCCTTCACTTGTCCTGGGACGAGTCTCTCACTGCTCCAGTCCCCAGGACGTCTCTCTTCCACTTCCCTCGTGACAGACTCCTGTCACCAACTGAATAGACCTTTCTACCTGTTTTCTAACGTCAGTCACGTTCTCTACATCCCCATCGTACGTCCTACGTTGTCTCTACTTCCTTCACTACTTCCTGGTGTTCTACCCTTACCTACTTCCTCCACCCACACCCTCTACCTAGTTCCCCCACCAGCCTGAGATGGGGCCCCCCTCAATAGGGTCCACCAAGATCCCCTGCCCTGGAGTGGTGTTGGATGCTGGTGTGTGGGTAGTGTCCTCTCCTTACCCGAGAGTAGGATACCACAAATCTGGCTGAGATGCAGTACCTCTGGACCCTCAGGGGCACCACTCTTTAACATGTTTTTTCAAGGGTCCATGACACGCTATAAGGTGTTGTTTAATGTTTTAATTCTACTTTTCACAGTTTGACAGGTGCTGTGACGCAGTTCACAAATTCACTGCCTGCCAATGTGTCACAGTGCTGACTAAATAACTGTGCACGCACTCCCTGGGTTCGCGCATGCACAGTTAATGTGACCACCGTCATCTGCCTGTACAAAGCGGTCACAATAACTGTGTCTGCGATCCTCGGGTTTGCGCATGCGCAGTTAATGTTACCGCCTCATCTGCCTGTAAAAAGATGGCGGCAGTCTGATATACTACACCTGCGTGCGAGGGTCGCACAGGCACAGTAAATCATTTTAAGGCGTCTGTGATTCTGGCGGCAGGGTCATATTGGGATACACATTACTTGGGTGTCCCAATATGGCTCCTGGAAAACTTCTGATGGCTCCTGGGATACAGAAGTGGATGACGGATGCGAGTATGCAAGTATATTATAGACATACTCGGAAATTGCACTGGGCACTTTGTATCATTAGGGTACCTTTACACTCCGCAACTTTTGGCGGCGATAGGAGACAATCTAACGTGCGTGTACACATTTGTCATGGATGCCTCCGAACGCTGAAGGCGCTTTCACACGCCGCAATTTCACCCTCAACCTAAAGCGATGTGTCGTCTCTGAAGTTCCCACACCAACAGCGGGAAACATCCGGTAGACTCCCGACGCCGCAATCCCCAAAGGAATGTGGGCGTACCTGTTCAGCGTGGCGAGAACATAGGCGTGCCAAATTGTTGTAGACCGCGCCCCAAACACACTCATTGGACAACGCAATAGCGTTATGATTGGCCAGCCTGCTCTGGAAGGCTGGCTAATACATGACGCCATTGCCATTGTGTGGTGGTGAATGGTCAGCTGTTTAAATATGGCGCCCTGTGAAGTGACAGCCAATGGAAATACAGTAGCCACTACCAATCATCGCTGATGGGGCGCAGTCTCCAGCACGCTGTGGCACGCCTACTGGAAATCAATAGGTGACGCAGATTCCATCCCTATCGCCCCTTCACACGCCAAAAGCCGGGAATTCTCCTTCATGATTGCCTCTGATTTTGGAGCAGTGCTGTGAAATCGGAACCATCCCCAATTACTCGCCGCAATTTCACGGCGATGGTGACGGGGCTACAGATTACCTGTCAGATTTCTCGCCACGGTTGCGGCATGTAAAGGTAACCTAATATAGTCTGTGGGTTTTTGCTGGGTGATGTGCATTGGTGCTTTTATTTGGTTGTTTGAGCACCCAATGAAGGCTTTGTACAATAAATATTTCACCTAATTCTTCCCATATGGTTCCTCTTGTGGCACTGGAGCACCCCAGCTTGGCTGTGCACTCTGTTTACAATAAAGAAAATAAAAATTTGGTCCAGTTCTGGAAGGGTTAAGTATATGGCAGCCACAGAGGAACAGCCCGATTCTGGACACACTTGGGACTTGGAAAGGTTTCAGCCTGAGCAGAGACTGCGTCCAGAGTCCACTGCCCTGAACAGAACACAACCCAGAGTCCACCGCCCTGAACAGAACACAGCCCAGGGTCCTCCGAACAGAACACCACAGCCTGCACACAGCCCAGAGTCCACCGCCCTGAACAGAACACACAGCCCAGGGTCCTCCGAACAGAACACCACAGCCTGCACACAGCCCAGAATACCACAGCCCTGCACACAGCCCCGCACAGAGCCCAGAGTCCACAGACTGCACACAGCCCAGAATACCACAGCCCTGCACACAGCCCCCCACAGAGCCCAGAGTCCACAGACTGCACACAGCCCAGAATACCACAGCCCTGCACACAGCCCCCCACAGAGCCCGGAGTCCACAGACTGCACACAGCCCAGAATACCACAGCCCTGCACACAGAGCCCAGGGTCCACAGACTGCACACAGCCCAGAATACCACAGCCCTGCACACAGAGCCCAGGGTCCACAGACTGCACACAGCCCAGAATACCACAGCCCTGCACACAGAGCCCAGGGTCCACAGACTGCACACAGCCCAGAATACCACAGCCCTGCACACAGAGCCCAGGGTCCACAGCCCCGCATACAGCCCAGAGTCCACAGCCTGCACACAGCCCAGGGTCCACAGTCTGCACAAGTCCCGCACACAGCCCAGGGTCCACAGTCTGCACACAGTCCCGCACACAACCCCGCACAGAGCCCAGGGTCCACAGCCTGCACACAGCCCAGAGTCCACAGTCTGCACACAGGCCGCTTTGCCCTTTGGTCGCCACTGTGTAGGAGGAAGAAGCCGGTAGTATGAGCAGCGCCAGGCTCCTCCCACTCGTCCTCTTGCCGCTCGCTGTACTCTGTGGCCCTCCGCACCAGGCTGTGCCCATGGCTCCCCGGGGTCCTGTCGTGCTGATTGTCGGAGCCGGGATTTCCGGTATAGCGGCTGCAGAGAAGCTGCACAGACACGGCTTCCGAAACATAAGGGTACTGGAGGCCACTGGAAGAACCGGAGGTCGGATCCGCACCGAGAGTTTCGGTAATTCTGCGCTGCCTTGTGTCATTCGGGTGCAGGCATGATTGGTTGTGTAATCTAAATGTCAAAATTGAAAGGTTATGAACATATGTAATACTGACAACTGACACAAGGTGGAGCTGTTTATACGCTAAAGGTGGGAAGCTTTATTCTAAGCTCCATGGCGACCCCTGATGGTGGGCTGGTGTGTGATCTATAAAATCAAAAGTCCAATTGTGGAGCCCCTCGGGACGGGGTACTCGGTGCCGGACCGGGGTGCTGCTGGGGGATGTCACGGCGGTTCTGGTCTGGACCGTGTCCCGGGACCGCACAATAAAATGGGGGGTTATTTACAGGGGATTTGTCACTCGTGACGCCACCCACTATATGCGGCCAGTAATGGGCCCGCCGCTGCTGCAGAACCTCCGGGGATGATGGGATAGCAGCTTGGATAGAATAGTTCCTGTGGGCAGAACTGGGTTCCCCGGGGCAGTGGTAGTAGTAGTTAAAGTCTGTGAGGATGTTATTGATGCTGCAGGAGAGTAGGGGTAGCAGTAGAGATGATAAGAGTAGAGGCAATGGCAGTCTATGAGGGCAAGTGGGGCTTCAGCATAAGGATCACACACACTCACGGTTTCTGTTGTTCTTCAAGTCTTTACTTACAGATGGTATTACACAGTATTGTCCACGGAGTCTGTACCAGGTTGCTCTCACCCTGACTGGGTCCGTGGCTTCCTACTTCTGCGCTCTGTGTGTGGCCCTGCTGCTGCTTGTAGCTGTACTGCTGGCCCTGTCTCTGCTCACGGGTACCAATATGCTGGGCAACTTGAGTCCTCTGTGTCACTGACCCCTCCGTGTTGCTTTGCTATGGTGTGGTGAAGATGGTGGACCTTCACTATCCCGGTGTTTACTGTCCTGACTGTCTCAGGCACAGCCTCGGATCCGTCTTGAGCGCCTCCCTGGGATCAAGCTTTTGGGGTAACTCTTTATCCCGGGTATGTTCCTCTGTTACTCTGTCTCCTTTCCTCAGACCTCTCAGGACCTCCACTGACACTTGGCTCAGCTCCTGAGGTAAACTCCACTGCAGACTAGACTAAACTAACTAAAAACTGAACTAACTGTCACTTCTCCTCTGAGGTAAACAACTTAGCTCCTCCCACTAGTGCAGGTGCCAGCTAAGCTCCTCCCACTTTCTAGTGTAGTGTTGTGTGGGGATTAAACCTGTGTTGTTTCTGTGACATATTAACCCTTGGGGTGCCACACAACTTTCGTTTCACAATATACCAATATCACCCCAAAATTATCTGTGTTGCCTCACCTGAGGTACACTAATGACATATGCAACTACACCACTGTATCTTATAAATTCATCTTTATTTTTAATACACTTCTATTATAATTTATTCAGGTACCAGTAATAAGCAATATGATAAAAATTGTTACATACAGTATCAATATACCGTATATACTCGTGTATAAGCCGACCCGTGTATAAGCCGACCCCCCTACTTTTGCCCCCAAAACCTGGGAAAACCTATTGACTCGTGTATAAGCCGAGGGTGGACCCCAGCACAGGAATACAGCCCCCAGCAGTGTGGTATACAGCAGCCTCCCCAGTGGTAGTATACAGCAGCCCTAAAAGGTATATACAGCAGCCCTAAAAGGTATATACAGCAGCCCTAAAGGGTATATACAGCAGCCCCAGGGGTATATACACAGCAGCCCCAGGGGTATGTACACAGCAGCCCCAGGGGTATATACACAGCAGCCCCAGGGGTAGTATACAGCAGTCCCAGGCCCCCCTCACTTTTTGGCGCCCCCACCTCAGGATGCCCCCCCCCCCGCACGCAGCGCTGCGCTCATACATTACCAGCCTGTCAGCTGTCATCCTCCGGTGGCGGATCGCGGCTCCCGGCTCCGGCTTCCATCTTTTTCTGTGTCTTCCTGCATTGTGACCGGGGCTCATAGCGATGACGTCATCGCGACGCCGGCCGGTCATGTGACATGCAGGAAGGCACAGAAGAAGATGGAAGCCGGAGCCGGGAGCCGCGATCCGCCACCGGAGGATGACAGCTGACAGGCTGGTAATGTATGAGCGCAGCGCTGCGTGCGGGGGGGGGGCATCCTGAGGTGGGGGCGCCAAAAAGTGAGGGGGGCCTGGGGCTGCTGTATACTACCCCTTGAGATTTTTTTTTTTTTAATATACCGTATATACTCGCGTATAAGCCGAGGGGAGACTTTTCAGCCCAATTTTTGGGCTGAAAAACTCGGCTTATACGCGAGTATATACGGTACATACAATATTTAATATATGAGTGTGCTCTGCCAATTTAGTGTGGCACCACCAGTGGAATCATTGTAATTGTAAGTATATAGTGACCTTTATAAAGTACCATAACTATAATACAAGCCACCCTTACAATTCATCTAAATACTCTTCTCAATCTCTTTCTATATATTACCAGCACTGGGGTTATCTGCAAGTGCCTCCCCCCTAAAGATGTCTATATTGCTGCTGTGCTGCTTACCTCTCACTTCTATTTGGAATTTCCACGGTGCTGCAGAGTATCACCCACAAACCGCCAACGCACGTTTCAAGTTATTCTTCCTCAGGGCGTCAAGGAAGGGCCTGAGGAAGAATAACTTGAAACGTGCGTTGGCGGTTTGTGGGAAGCACCCCCCCTTCCCCGAGTGTTCATTTTGAAATCCACGAGGTCATGGAGGTGATTATATTAGAAGCAGGGGGCTGGGGGTAAAAACCCCTAGTGGAGGGGTGCAGCCCCCCTTACATGATCCATTACAGCACACGGACAGCCGCCACACCTACCAAATAAACTGGTCATGCCCACTAATACTTTTTAAGCATGCAAGGGGGGCTCCGTCCCCCACACCCCTCCTGCCTGGTGTTGTTACCCCTGCTTCTAATATGATCACCTCCATGACCGCGTGGACTTAACAATGAACGCTCATTCGGTTCTTGGAAGAACCGCCGTGCCACGCCCACCGATAGCAAACCACGCCTACCACCCGAGCCGCTCACTCCCACAGCTTCCTGCCGTCTGTTGCAAAAGTATGGCACATTTTTTAATGCATACGTTTTTGTTACCTCAAAAACATATGTGCTACATGGAGATAGACAGAAAGATGATAGGATACATAGAAAGATAGATGTGAGACTAGCATTACCAGTCTCCCAATCCAGTGGCATGCAGGTAAAACCTTTATCCCCCTGGATTCCCCTGCAAAGATGAAACTGGATGCACCCGCATCGGTATTATCATTGATCTGGGCGCATTGATTAGTGCTAATACCGGAGCGGGAGTATCCAGTTGCCTCCGGTAGTGTACCTTTTTTTTTTCTGGACCAGTTGTGAATGACACACCCCCTAGGGGGCATGTTATTCAGAACTGCGTTCTGAGCATGCGTAGACAGAAAACCCGAATCCTTTGGATCCAGGTTCCATAGAGCCCTATTGTAACTCATCCTGCATTGCCCCGGATCCAGGTGGTCACTTTTTTTGACACGGACACCAAAATGCAACATGTTACGTTTTTGGTCTCGGGGAAACAAACGTGACCACCCAGATCAAGGGAAAAAGTGCAAAACTGGATGCACTCGCAAGTGCCTGTGGCCCCACTGACAGTCAGATGTTCCGAAAACAGATGCGGGTGCATTCAATTTAAGCTGGATTCACATGGATGGTAAAAAAACACAAGTGTGAAACCACCCACACAGGGAAGTTGTTAAAGATTTTTCAAATGTAACAAAACAGCATTGGTCAAAATATTGTTAAAGGAAATCCAGCTGCAACTTAACAGAACAGCAGTTCATGGCGCTGTTCAAAGAGACTCCTCATTTTCACATCTTGCCTGAAATACCTGCCTAAACTATTGTCAGGTAAAACACCAGACACGGAGTCAGAAGCCTAATGGGAAGCTGGTATAGTCAGTGTGTCTGGAGCTGATTTTGGGAATATGGCACTTCTTGTAAAAGGGACCTTGCCACTAGATTTTTGCTACCTGAACCGTACTAGCAGAATTCAGAGCCCAGCTGTGAGACTGCAACCTAAAAAATAAAGCGGCACATACAAATTGGTAAAAATAGTGTACAGATAGTTATTCATCCACATTGGCTATATTTCAGCCCTCTCTATTGAGCCTTTCTTAAAACATGGGGGAAGGAACACGTCATGGGAACAGTGGGTGGGAGTTTTGTTAAAGGGAACCAACCACCATGATTTTAAGGTATAAGGTAAAAGCAGCACCATACAGGCGCTATGATAGTGACATGAACCGTACCTTCAGTCTTTTGATTAGATGTTTGATTGCAGAGATAACATTTGTCAAAATTAAGAAAATGTGTGCAGCGGTGATTGATGAGTGCAGAAGGGGGCGGGTCTTTGTGGGTTGGTCCTCCATATAGATTACACCTGTGGCATCCTCCTGATGTGCCACCTCCTTTCATTATTTAAATCTGCACTCCTGGTGACACATGCGCACTGTGATAGACATGGTGACGTCATTAAAATGGCACCGGAGTTAGTGCTTGCATGTAGTGCGATCTACGGTACCATTTTACCAAGGGTGTGCAGAGACGAAAAAATATCAAACTGCACATGCGCCAATGCCACTCATTTAAATCTTCACAGTGTCTTTAGTAAGATGCGGCCGTAGATCGCGCTACATGCACGCGCTGACTCGGTGCCATTTTAATGATGTCACCATTTCTGTTGCATTGTGCACACGTCGCCAAGAGCGGCAATTGTGGCGTGGCGCAGTGTGAGATTTAAATAAAGCAAGGAGGGGGTACATCAGGAGGATGCAAGAGGTGTAATCTATATGGAGGACCAACCCACAAAGTCCCTCCCCCTGCTGTACACATCAATTACCGCTGTACACGTTACCTTAAATAGAACCTGTTACCATGAAAATGCAGTACAATCTTTAGGCACCATGTTATACAGGGTGGGCCATTTATATGGATGCACCTAAATAAAATGGGAATGGCTGGTGATTGGTGATATCAACTTCCTGTTTGTGGCACATTAGTATATGGGAGGAGGAAAACTTTTCCAGATGGGTGGTGACCATGGTGGCCATTTTGAAGTTAGCCATTTTGGATCCAACTTTATATTTCTCAATGGGAAGAAGGTCATGTGACACATCAGACTAATTAAGAATTTCATAAGGACAACAATGGTGTGCTTGGTTTTAACGTAACTTTATTCTTTCATGAGTAATTTACAAGTTTATGACCACTTATAAAATGTTGCAAATAGAAAAGGGCCAGGGAGAGGCAGCTCATCGGTATAATTCCGTCCTGTCACATCCGGAGTGTTGGTCCGCAAGGAAATCGCCCTGGCGTTGGGACGTTAATCATAATGAAGAGAGGATCCAGCGGAGAATTTCCGGAATGCTTATTTATTCGTCATATAAAAACCTCCATATAACAGCAGGGTGTGCATCAAGCCTGGTTCCCTTGTTGTAATAATGCCCTCATCCTGGTCCTCATATTGTAGTAATGCCCCATCCTGATCCCCTTTTGTAGAAATGTCCCCTTTCCTTGTCCTCTTCTTGTAGTTATGTTCCTTATCCAGGTCCCCTTCTTGTAGTAATGCCCCCATCCTGATCATCATATTGTAGTAATGTCACCTATACTGATCCCCTTTTTGTAGTAACGTCTTCCATTCTGGTCCTCTTTTGTAATTATGTCCCCATCCTGATTCCCCATTTGTAGTAATGTCCCAATACTGATCCTTTTTGTAGTAATGTCCCCCATCCTGGTCCCTTTTGTAGTAATGTTCCCCATCCTGATCCCCTTTTGTAGTGATGTACCCATCCTGGGACTCCTTTTGTAGTGAAGTCCCCCATCCTGTTTCTCTTTTGTAGTAATGTCCCCATCCTGGACCTCTTTTATAGTAATGTCCACATCCTGGCCCCCCATAGTGTAGTAATGTGTCCCATGCTGGTCCCCTTTTGTACTGATGTCCCCAACCTGGTCTACCACCTTTTTACACACACACATACACACACACTACACACCAGTACCACACACACACACCGCACACACACATTCTCTCTTACACACATTCTCTCACACACTCACATTCTCTCACACACACACACAAACACAGACACTCATCAGGAGACACCATCAGCTGATTAGCAGGAGGTGCTGCAGCTGATCGGACGTGTCTGCATAGTTATGTTTTTTTTTACTGATGACACATCAGCTGATTATTTACATGCAAACAATCAGCTGATCTGTCATCTCATTCAGGCCCTGGAACCTGATCTTGATCATCTGATCGGTTTGCCGTCCGGCAAACCGATCAGTTGATATTTGATCCATATTGGACGTCGCAGGACCCTTGACCCTGGACTACGTTGGGGGGTTCTTTTCTTTAATAAAGATGGAGTCACTAATTATGTTCTGTTTTATTTTTAATAAAAATCTTTTCCTGTGTTATGTTTTTTTTTATATGATTACTAGAAATTCATGGTGGTCATGTCTAATATTGGTGTGACCCCATGAATTTCGGGCTTAGGGCCAGCTGATTATACAAAGCTGGCCCTAACCCCATTATTACCCAGTGAGCCACCACACCAGGGCCCTGGATGAGCTGGATACAGCGCCAGAAGATGGCGCTTCTATGAACGCGCCATTTTCTGGGGTGGTTGTGGACTATAATTTGCAGCGGGGGCGGCCAGAAAGTTTGGGCCACCCTGCTCTCCAGATTCCAGCCCTCAGCTGTACCTGGCTGGACACAAAAATAGGGAAAATCCCACATTTTATGTGTTTGGGGTCTTATTTATATATATTTTTTTATTTTTAATGTTTTTTAAAAAAAAAAATTGACATTAACATTGCACTATTTTTGTGTCCAGCCAGGTACAGCAGGCAGGAATGTGCTGCCCCCAACCCCCAGCTGCCCAGTTGTACCTGGCTGATAACCAAAAATATAGGAAGCCCTTTTTTTAATTATTCCATAAAATAATTTAAATAAAAACAACGTGGGCTTTGCCCTATTTTTGTGTCCAGCCAGGTACAACTAGGCAGCTGGGGGCTGTAATCCGCAGCGCAGGGTGGCCCAAGCTTTCTGGGTTCCCCCCCGCTGCGAATTGCAGTCCGCAACTGCCCCAGAAAATGGCGCGTTCATAGAAGTGCTATCTTCCGGCGCTGTATCCGGCTCATCCAGGGCCCTGGTGTGGTGGCTTCACTGGGTAATAATGGGGTTAGGGCCAGCTTTGTATTATCAGCTGGCCCTAAGCTCGAAATTCATGGGGTCACGCCAATATTAGACATGACCACCATGAATTTCTAGTAATCATAGAAAAAAAACAACACAGGGAAAAAGATTTTGATTAGAAACTAGCTGTGAGCCCGATGCGATTGCATCGGGATTCTAGAATCTGTGTATAGGGCATTGCTCGGGCTGCTGCAACGACTCCCAACGCCCCCTTGGCGGGCATTGCGAGTGAGTCGCGTGGGCGATGCGCGCCCACGAACAAAGCCACGGAGGTAGCGGCGTGTGCGAGGGAAGTCGGTACGGCAATTATATAATAGACTAGCTGTGAGCCCGATGCAAATGCATCGGGATTCTAGAACGTGCATTAATTTGATTATAGTAGTTATAGCTGTTAGCCTGATGCAAATGCATCGGGTATCTAAAATATGTTTATTGTTTTTTTAAATATTTTTAAATAATAATCGCATCATCAATAGCAATAATATAAGCCATAGCATTATTATTAGCAGTAATAGCAGTATTAATAGCATTATTAGCAGTATTATGAGCATTAATAACAGTATTAATAGCATTATTATTAGCATTAATAGCATTAATAATAGCATTATTAGCATTAATAATAGCATTAATAACATTATTAATAGCATTAATAGCATTATTATTAGCATTAATAGCATTATTAATAGCATTAATAGGATAAATAATAGCATTAATAGCATAATTAATAGCATTAATAGCATTATATATAGCATTATTAGCATTATTATTAGCATTAATAGCATTAATAATGCATTATTAGCATTAAATTTAATAGCATTAATAACATTATTAATAGCATTAATAGCATTATTATTAGCATTAATAGCATTATTATTAGCATTAATAGCATTAATAATGCCATTATTAGAATATTAGCATTAATAGCATTAATAAGCATTATTAATAGCATTAATAGCATTATTATTAGCATTAATAGCATTAATAGAGTTAATTATTAGCATTAATAGCATAATTAATAGCATTATTAATAGCATTAATAACATTATTATTAGCATAATAGCATAATAATATCATTATAGCATTATAATATCATTATTAACATTATTAATAAGCATTAATAGATAATATATTAGCATTAATAGCATTAATAGCATATTATTAGCATTAATAGCATTAATAATACCATGAATAGATAAATATTAGCATTAATAGCAATATATAGCATATTAATAGCATTAATAATAGCATATAATAGCATTAATAGCATTAATAATTAGCTTTTATTAGCATTATAATAGCATAATAATATATTAATAATTATAGCATTATTATAGCATTAATAGCATATTAATTAGCATTAATAGCATTAATAATGCATTAATGGATAAATTATTAGCATTAATAGCATAATTAATAGTATTAATAGCATTAATAGATAACATATATAGCATTATAAGCATATAATAGTATTAATAGCATTATTAATAGCATTAATAGCATTATTATTAGCATTAATAGCATTAATAATACATGATAATATATAGCATTAATAATAGCATTAATAACATTATTAATAGCATTAATAGCATTATTATTAGCATTAATAGCATTATTATTAGCATTAATAGCATTAATAATGCCATTATTAGATTAATATAGCATTAATAGCATTAATTAATAGCATTAATAGCATTATTAATAGCATTATTATAGCATTAATAGCATTAATAGGATAAATTACGGCGCTGTATCGCTATTCAAGGCCATATGGTGGCTTATGTAATAAGGGGTTAGGCAGCTTTGTATTATATGCCTAACTCGAAATTCATGGTCATAGCATATAATTAGCATGACACCTATGATATTTTATAATCATAAATAATAAAAACACAAGGGATAAAAGATTTGATTAGATAATGCTGTACATCGATTGCATCGGATTCTAGAATCTGTGTATAGCATTGTACGGTCTAACATAAGCCATTGTAGGGGATTAGGAAAGTGAGCTAATAGCATGTATGCAGCCTAGAACAATAGTACCAGATAGGATAGCGTATTTGCGAGGGAAGTCGTACGCAATTATATAATAATACTTAGCATAATAGCATCGATTCTAGAATGCATTAATTTGATTTTATATTTAAGCTTTAGCACTGATAGCAAATGATGTATTAAATATGTTATGCTAATTAATATATTAATAGCTTTTATACATTAATAGCATTATAATTAGCATTAATAATAGCTTAATAAGCATTATTATAGCAGTTAATAGCAGTATTAGCATTATTAGCATATATAGCATTAATAACGATTAATAGAAAATATTAGCTTATGCATTAATAGCATATTAATAGCATTATTAGCATTTAATAGCATAATAGCATTAATAGCATTATTAATAGCATTAATAGCATTATTATTAGCATTAATAGCATTATAATAGCATTATTAGCATTAATAATAGCATTAATAACATTATGAATAGCATTAATAGCATTATTATTAGCATTAATAGCATTAATTATTAGCATTAATAGCATTAATAATAGCCATTAATAGATAAATAGCATTAATAGCATTATTTAGCATTAATAGCATTATTAATAGCATTAATAGGATAAATATTAGCATTAATAGCATTAATTAGCATATAGCATTAATAGCATTATCAATTATTAGCATTAATAGCATTATTAATAGCATTAATAACATTATTATTAGCATTAATAGCATTAATAATAGCATTATTAGCATTAATAATAGCATTAATAACATTATTAATAGCATTAATAGCATTATTATTAGCATTAATAGCATTAATAGCATTATTATTAGCATTAATAGCATTAATAATACCATGAATAGGATAAATATTAGCATTAATAGCAATTAATAGCATAATTAATAGCATTAATATCATTATTAATAGCATTAAAAGCATTAATAGGATAAATATTAGCATTAATAGCATTAATAGGATAAATATTAGCATTAATAGCAGAATTAATAGCATTAATAGCATTATTAATAGCATTAATAGCATTATTATTAGCATTAATAGCATTAATAATACCATGAATAGGATAATATTAGCATTAATAGCATTAATAGCATTATTATTATCATTAATAGCATTAATAGGATACATTTAGCATTAATAGCATTAATAGCATAATTAATAGCATTAATAGCATTAATAGCATTAATGCATTATTATTAGCATTAATAGCATTAATAATAGCATTATTAGCATTAATAATAGCATTAATAACATTATTATAGCATTAATAGCATTATTATTAGCATTAATAGCATTAATAGCATTATTATAGCATTAATAGCATTAATAATACCATGAATAGGATAAATATTAGCATTAATAGCATTAATGCATAATTAATAGCATTAATAGCATTATTAATAGCATTAATAGCATTATTATTAGCATTAATAGCATTAATAATAGCATTATTAGCATTAATAATAGCATTAATAACATTATTAATAGCATTAATAGCATTATTATTAGCATTAATAGCATTATTAATAGCATTAATAGGATAAATAATAGCATTAATAGCATAATTAATAGCATTAATAGCATTATTAATAGCATTAATAGCATTATTATTAGCATTAATAGCATTAATAATGGCATTATTAGCATTAATAATAGCATTAATAACATTATTAATAGCATTAATAGCATTATTATTAGCATTAATAGCATTATTTATTAGCATTAATAGCATTAATAATGCCATTAATAGGATAAATATTAGCATTATATAGCATTAATAGCATTATTAATAGCATTTAATAGCATTTATTATTAGCATTAATAGCATTAATAGGATAAATATTAGCATTAATAGCATAATTAATAGCATTATTAATAGCATTAATAACATTATTATTAGCATTAATAGCATTAATTAATATCATTATTGCATTAATAATAGCATTAATAACATTATTAATAGCATTAATAGCATTATTATTAGCATTAATAGCATTAATAGCATTATTATTAGCATTAATAGCATTAATAATACCATGAATAGGATAATATATTAGCATTAATAGCAATAATAGCATAATTAATAGCATTAATAGCATTATTAATAGCATTAATAGCATTAATAATAGCATTATTAGCATTAATAATAGCATTAATAACATTATTTAATAGCATTAATAGCATTATTATTAGCATTAATAGCATTATTATTAGCATTAATAGCATTAATAATGCCATTAATAGGATAAATATTAGCATTAATAGCATAATTAATAGTATTAATAGCATTAATAGGATAATATTAGCATTAATAGCATAATTAATAGTATTAATAGCATTATTAATAGCATTAATAGCATTATTAATAGCATTAATAGCATTAATAATAGCATTATTAGCATTAATAATAGCATTAATAACATTATTAATAGCATTAATAGCATTATTATTAGCATTAATAGCATTATTATTAGCATTAATAGCATTTAATAATGCCATTAATAGGATAAATATTAGCATTAATAGCATAATTAATAGCATTAATAGCATTATTAATAGCATTATTATTAGCATTAATAGCATTAATAGGATAAATATTAGCATTAATAGCATTAATAGCATAATTAATAGCATTAATAGCATTATTAATAGCATTAATCGCATTATTAGCATTAATAGCATTAATAATAGCATTATTAGCATTAATAATAGCATTAATAACATTATTATTAGCATTAATAGCATTATTATTAGCATTAATAGCATTAATAGCATTATTATTAGCATTAATAGCATTAATAATACCATGAATAGGATAAATATTAGCATTAATAGCATTAATAGCATAATTAATAGCATTAATAGCATTATTAATAGCATTAATAGCATTATTATTAGCATTAATAGCATTAATAATAGCATTATTAGCATTAATAATAGCATTAATAACATTATTAATAGCATTAATAGCATTATTATTAGCATTAATAATAGCATTATTAGCATTAATAATAGCATTAATAACAATTATTATTAGCATTAATAGCATAATTATTAGCATTAATAGCATTATTATTAGCATTTTTTTTTAATTATTATTTTTTATTTAATATTTTATTATTTTTTATTTATTTTTTTATTTATATTTTAATTATTTTTTTTATTATTAAATTTATTATTTAGGCTGAGACCCAGTTCTCTTTCAGGTCCGCTGAAAGGGCTGATATAATTAGCATATATGTAATTTTTTTATTATGATTTTTTTTGAATTATTTATTATTTTTAATTTATTTTTTTATTATTTTTTAATTATTTTTTAATTATTTTTTTTATTATTACATTTATTATTTAGGCTGAGACCCAGTTCTCTTTCAGGCTTGCTGAAAGGGCTGATATAATTAGCATATTTAATTTTTTTATTATTATTTTTATTGAATTATTTATTATTTTTAATTTATTTTTTTATTATTTTTTAATTATTTTTTTTATTATTAAATTTATTATTTAGGCTGAGACCCAGTTCTCTTTCAGGTTCGCTGAAAGGGCTGATATAATTAGCATATATGTAATTTTTTTATTATTATTTTTTTTGAATTATTATTATTTTTAATTTTATTTTTTTTATTATTTTTTAATTATTTTTTAATTATTTTTTTTATTATTAAATTTATTATTTAGGCTGAGACCCAGTTCTCTTTCAGGTCCGCTGAAAGGGCTGATATAATTAGCATATATTTAATTTTTTTATTATTATTTTTATTGAATTATTTATTTTTTTTAATTTATTTTTTTATTATTTTTTAATTATTTTTAAATTATTTTTTTTATTATTTAATTTATTTATTTTTTTAAGTGAGAGTGAGACACAGTTCTCATTCAGGTCCGCATTTTTTTTTTTTTTTATTATTATTTTTATTTAATTAATATTTTTTATTTATTTTTTTATTATTTTTTAATTCTTTTTAAATTATTTTTTTTATTATTTAATTTATTTATTTTTTTAAGTGAGAGTGAGACACAGTTCTCATTCAGGTCCGCGTTTTTTTTTTTTTTATTATTATTTTTATTTAATTATTTAATATATTTAATTTATTTTTTTTATTTTTTTAATTATTTTTAAATTATTTTTTATATTATTTAATTTATTTATTTTTTGAAGTGAGAGTGAGAGAGTTCTCATTCAGGTCCGCATTTTTTTTTTTTTTTATTATTATTTTTATTTAATTATTTATTATTTTTAATTTATTTTTTTTATTGTTTTTTAATTATTTTTAAATTATTTTTTTTATTATTTAATTTATTTATTTTTTTAAGTGAGAGTGAGACACAGTTCTCATTCAGGTCCGCCTTTTTTTTTCCCCATTGACGCATTAGCGGTGTGTCCGCGATTTTAGGGCCGACAAATAGAACCAGGTGGCCGGCCATAAAATCGCCGACACACCGGTAATGTATGTCAATGGGGAAAAAAAAAGGCGGACCTGAATGAGAACTGTGTCTCACTCTCAGTTAAAAAAATATATAAATTAAATAATAAAAAAAATAATTTAAAAATAATAAAAAAATAATAAAAAAATGAGGGGCTCTTCTGATTGGCTGAGGGCAGTATACAGCGACCAATCAGAAGAGGGCCTCAGATCTCATTGAGGTAGAATGGCGGATTTTTCGTCCATTCTATCTTAATGAGAAGGAAGAGGACGTCGGAGGTGGAAGTTTGCGAAAAGAAGACAGAAGATCCCCGGGGCCGGACGAAGAGGCGGAGATGGCGGAAAGAAGAGAGAAGACCCCCGGGGCCGGAGGAAGAGGACGCCTGGCCGGACGGAGGACTTGTGGATCGGACGGACGATCAGATGACTTGAAGGCATGTAAGTGATCGACGGGGACGTTAGGTTAGGGGACGGCGGGGGCTTGGGGTGTAGGGCTTTAGTTGTTAGCGGTGTGAGCTTAGGAGGCGGCGGGGCTTAGGGGATAGGGGCTTAGGTGCGGCGGGGCTTAGGGGGCAGGGGGGGTAGGGGTTTAGGTGCGGAATCGGGGGTAGGGGGTTAGGTGCGGCTTAGGGGGTTGCGGCAGAGGGTAGTGGCTGCGGTGGGGTAGTGGATTAGGGCGGCAGGGGGTAGGGGCTTCGGCGGCGGGGTAGTGGGTTAGGGGTTAGGGCGGCAGGGGGTAGGGGCTTGCGGCGGGGTAGTGGGTTAGGGCGGCAGGGGGTAGGGGCTTCGGCGGCGGGGTAGTGGGTTAGGGGTTAGGGCGGCAGGGGGTAGGGGCTTGCGTCGGGGTAGTGGGTTAGGGCGGCAGGGGGTAGGGGCTTCGGCGGCAGGGTAGTGGCTTAGGGGTTAGGTGCGGCAGAGTGTAGTGGGAGCGGCGGGGTAGTGGGTTAGGGCGGCAGGGGGTAGGGGCTTGCGGCAGAGGGTAGTGGCTGCGGCGGGGTAGTGGGTTAGGGCGGCAGGGGGTAGGGGCTTCGGCGGCGGGGTAGTGGGTTAGGGGTTAGGGCGGCTTAGGGTGTAGGGGTGCGGCGGACTTAGGGGGTAGGGGTTTAGGTGCGGCGGGTGGGCTTAGGGCGGCAGGGGGCTGTAGTGTACAGCGCGATGGTATACTACAGTCCCATGGCGCTTATGGGCATGGGACTGTAGTATACTATAGCGGTATGGGCTTAGGGCGGCAGGGGGCTGTAGTGTACAGCGCGATGGTATAATACAGTCCCATGGCGCTTATGGGCATGGGACTGTAGTATACTATAGCGGTGTACAGGGTTAGGTGCGACGGGGCTTACGGGGTAGGGGCATAGGTGCGGCGGGTCGGGGCTGATGCTGTGAGGAGACAGCATCAGCTGACTCCCATGAGGTGCTGCAGCTGATAGGACGTGTCTGCGGAGGATGAATATGAGGATTTTTTTTATTTTATTCTGCTCTTTACTTAATATTTCGCTTAGCAGTGAATGTACAGGAGCCAGAAGCTGCTGCACATACGCTGCTAAGCAAAAGTAACATGTCACAGATGTCACACAGAGGGAGGAACACAGGATTCTTCCTCCCCCGTGTGACATCACATCCTGCTTCTCCTCCTGCGCCCGCCATTATACGCACTGGAATTGCACATTCTCTGAATGGCGATGCGTAATTCCAGCGGGTATAATGGCCCCTATGGGAGAAAGCGCGCAAAAAAATGCCAACAATTGACATGTTTTACGCTCGTCCTTTCTTCCATAAAAGCGCGGCGTATATTTACACAGCGTCTGCACGGCAAAAATGAAAGTCCATTCACTTTGCCGGCAGACGCAGATGCGCCTTTGCAGAAAAGTGTAGTGTAAAAAAAAGCACAAAAAAAAGCTCACAGGGTGAACATAGCCTCGCGCACACACACATTCTCTCTCGAACACACTTAGGGCACCGTTACACGTCACAACATTGCATGCAATTTCACTTGCAATTTGCTGGTTGCAGTGAAATCATGGACACATTGTTACATTTGAACACGGCAACAAAATGGAACAATGTGTCCATGATTTCACTGCAACCAGCAAATTGCCAGTGAAATTGCATGCAATGTTGCGACGTGTAACGGTACCCTCACATACACACACACACACAAATACACATTCTAACATACACACACAAATACACATTCTAACATACACACATTCTCACATAACACACAAAAGTACACATTCTCACATACACACATTCTCACATACACACGCAAATACACATTCTCACATACACACATACACACACGCAAATACACATTCTCACATACACACATACACACACGCAAATACACATTCTCACATACACACATACACACACGCAAATACACATTCTCACATACACACATACACACGCAAATACACATTCTCACATACACACACGCAAATACACATTCTCACATACACACACACGCAAATACACAATCTCAATCTCACATACACACAATCTCACATACACACAATCTCACATACACACAATCTCACATACACACAATCTCACATACACACAATCTCACACACACACACAAATACACATTCTCACATACACACATGCTCACATACACAAACATACTCACACACACACACACACACACATTCTCACATACACACTGTGGGGTAGCGCCGGGATTGCAAGTCAGGAAACCGTTGAGCCTGGTAATAGTTCAAACAGTACCTGATTTTATTGCTGATAAACACAGCGATGGCACAAGCTGCCAGAATCCAGGTCGCAGCCGGTTACACAGGATACAGTCCACACGTAAGGTAACCCGGTTCCTTCAGGTTATGAGCTTTATGATATAGGTCGCCCCGAGCTCCCAGCCCTCCTGGCTAGACCGTGTTATTATAGCACACGGCCCCTGGAACTCTTGACCTCTCCTGTCTATCTCTGCTGCTCCTTCAGCTTAGACAAAAAGCTCTCCACAGGGAACCCCGCCCTGTCTCCTAACCAGGCTTTTAACCCTGTATCTCATTCTGGGGAATCTGCAAGACCCGGAGCGGAGGGAGTGGACTGTCCCTCTCTCATACACCTTATACCGGGTTCAATATGTGACAGTGCGCATTCTGGGGGACATAGTGCCCCTCGCATATGATCCCCCGCATTGTCTCACCCCCCCCCCTCGGTTCCAACTTGTGGGGTTGAACCCCAGCCATTAAACAGGGTGCACGGGACAAGGCATCCGCATTACCCTGCTACTTGCCGCCCGATGCTCCACCGTAAAATTGAAGTTTTGGGGGGACAGGAACCACCGGGTGACCCGAGCGTTCCGTTCCTTGGTGTTTTGCATCCAGACCAGGGGAGCGTGATCTGTAACCAACCGGAACTGTCTCCCGAGCAAATAATAACGTAGGGACTCCAAGGCCCATTTAACAGCCAAGCACTCCTTCTCCACTACTCTATTATTCTTTTCCGCCGGGGACAATTTCCGGCTTAAGTAAGTGACCGGATGCTCTTCTCCGTCCACTTCTTGCGATAGCACCGCCTCCAGCCCCACCTCCGAGGCATCCGTTTGCACAACGAAGGCACGATTGAAGTTAGGACTGATGAGGACGGGCTGTCCGTACAAGGCCAACTTCATGGACTGAAAGGCTGCCTCTGCTTGAGGATTCCAATGCACCAAAGCAGATTTCTTCCCTTTTAACAGGTCGGACAGGGCCGCCGTTCGCCCAGCAAAATTAGGTATGAAGTGTCGATAGTACCCAACTATCTCGAGGAACGCCTTCACCTGTTTGGTAGACACCGGTCGGGGCCAATTTTGAATGGACTCGATTTTGTTTATTTGGGGTTTGATAACCCCTCGCCCAATCACATACCCCAGGTACCGGGCCTCCTCGAGCCCCATGGCACATTTTTTTGGATTTGCCGTCAGGCCGGCGGCCCTGAGCGAATCTACCACGGCCTGTACCTGGGATAAGTGGGTATGCCAATCTGGACTAAAGATGATGATGTTATCTAGGTAGGCGGACACGTACTTCCGATGAGGTTCTAAGACTATGTCCATGAACCGCTGGAATATGGCCGGGGCTCCATGCAACCCAAAAGGCAACACGACATAGTGATAGAGGCATTCCGGGGTAACAAAGGCGTTTTTTTCCTTGGCCGACTCTGTTAGCGGCACCTGCCAGTACCCTTTGGTCAGATCGAGCGTTGTGAAGTACTGGGCTTGCCCCAGTCTTTCAATCAGCTCGTCCACCTGGGGCATGGGATATAAATCAAACTTAGACACGTCGTTCAGCTTCCGGCAATCGTTGCGGAACCGCAGCGATCCATCCGGCTTTGGAATGAGCACGATGGGACTAGCCCCGGGATTTTTCTATCACCCCTAACTTAAGCATGTGTTTAACTTCGGCCGCGATGGCTTGCCGTCTGGCCTCGGGTACCCGGTACGGTTTCACTCGCACTTTTACCCGGGGCTCAGTGACAATGTCATGTTGAATGACCGAAGTGCGCCCAGGCAGGTCAGAGAACACATCGGGATTCTGCTGTACCAACTTTCGAGCCTCCCGTCTTTGGGCCTTAGTGAGGGTGTCGCTTATTTGTACCCATTCGGTATCTCTCGTGGCCGAAGGGGAATGGTCTCCGGGTGCATCGGACGCCTCCATGATCAGGCACTCCCGGTCTTTCCACGCTTTAAGCAAATTAACGTGGTATAGCTGCACGGGTTTCCTTTTCCCGGGCTGGTATACCCTGTAATTCACCTCCCCTACTTTTTCCCGGATTTCATATGGCCCTTGCCATTTGGCCAATAATTTGCTTTCTGCAGTGGGCACTAAGACCAATACCCGGTCCCCCACCACAAAGGTCCTAACGGTGGCCCGTGTATTATACCTGCGGCTTTGAGCTCCTTGGGCATCCATCAGGTGCTCTTTCACGATAGGCCGGACCGCCATGATCTGGTCCTGCATTTTCGCCACGTGGTCTATTACGCTCCTATAGGGAGAGGGTTCCTGTTCCCACCTCTCTTTTGCGACATCCAACAGCCCTCTAGGATGTCGGCCGTACAACAGTTCAAAGGGAGAAAACCCCGTAGACGACTGTGGTACCTCCCGGATGGTGAACATTAGATAGGGCAGTAACATGTCCCAATCCTTTCCATCCTTGGCTACCACCTTTTTGAGCATGAACTTCAGGGTTTTGTTAAACCGCTCGACTAATCTGTCGGTCTGGGGATGATACACCGAGGTGCGCAGCTGTTTTATGTTGAGCAGTTTACACAGTTCCCAGGTCACTTTGGACATAAAAGGGGTCCCCTGATCCGTGAGGATCTGCTTAGGTAGTCCTAGGTGACAGAACATGGCAAACAGCTCCCGGGCAATCAGTTTCGCCGAGGTGTGGCGTAACGGAACCGCCTCCGGGTACCGGGTGGCGTAGTCAACAACCACGAGTATGTGTTGGTGGCCCAGTGCTGACTTAACTATAGGCCCTACCAGATCCATTGCGATCCGTTCAAAAGGTTCCTCTATAACCGGTAGAGGTACCAATGGACTACGGAATGTGGCAATGGGCGTGGTCAGCTGACATTCCGGGCAGGAGTCACAGTACCTCTGGACATCCGCATACATGCCCGGCCAGGAGAACCTCCGCAAAATGCGTTCTTGCGTTTTTTTAGCCCCATGGTGGCCCCCTAGCAGGTGGGAGTGGGCCATCTCTAGGACCGCCCGGCGGTGTGTCTGCGGTACTGCCAGTTGGTCCACGACCTGATCCTGGATTTTGTCCACCCTATAGAGTAACTCCCGGTTGACCTCCATGCATGGGAACACATTCTCTGCCCCCGGATGCTGAGCTACCCCGTTTACTTCTGTTACCCTTTCTCGGGCCCGGGTCAGTGTGGGATCCTGTAGCTGGGCTGTCCCAAACGCTCCCCGGGATACTTCCAGCTCTGGAATCGGTGGGGTCTTCTCGACCTCTCCTGCCAATACGTCTAGCGGGAACCTATCGGAGTGACACTCTAGCCCTATATTGGCGACCCCTACAGCAGGTATCCCGGTCTCAGGGTCGTCGGGTTCAGCACCCTGATTCCCTGGCATCAGGGGAGGGTTACTCCTCCTTCCCCATAGGGACCAAAACAATGGTAAGTCTCTTCCCAGCACAGACCCGTAGGGTAGAGACTTTACCACTCCGACCACGTGGGCCACCTCTCCACATGGAGTGGACAGAGTCACCTCCGTGGTCGGATACTCGCGTAGGTCCCCATGTATACACCGGACCCCGATCTATCCTCCAGTGGGTTGCAACCCGGGGATTAAGGATGCATGAACCAGCGTCACCAAACTGCCAGAGTCCAAGAGAGCTTCTGCTCTGTGTCCATTAATGAGCACCAGGCGCAGATGTGGTTCCATTAGGGGAACCACCGCATCTGCGGTAAGCACAGGGCTGGCATACATCGAGACCCGGCGTGTGAACTCGCAGTCCATGGGCTCCATCGTCAGTGGGCAATACGCAGCCACATGTCCCGGTCCTTTGCACCGCCAGCACCACTTAGCAGTGGCACCGCCGGTCAGGAAGCTCCTTCTAGGGGAGCCTGGTCTCCTGCCAGCCTCATTCTGGGGTATCCTCTCAGCGGGTATCTGTTTAGGAGGGTCCCCAGTGGATGGTCGTACACCTCTACCTGGCTCTGGAGGTCGGCGTACCTGCCGCAGTGGGGCAGAGTCCCGTATGAACTCCTGGGTGGCTGTATATCGCTCTATCAAGCTAACCACCTGGTCCAAGGTACCCGGGTCCCCTTGCCCCACCCAACGCTGTATCGCAACCGGCAGAGTCCGTACCAGCTGGTCGACTACCACCCTTTCCACCATCTGTCCCGGAGTCAAGCTCTCAGGCTGGTGCCACCGTTTCACCAACTGCAACAAGTCATACGCCTGGGAGCGAGCCGGCTTGGACTCCACGTAGGACCAGGAAAACACCTCGGACATAAGTATTGACCCCCAGTCTAGCAAGGATCTCACCTTTGAGTCTGGTGTAGTCCTGTGCATCCTCCCAACTGAGATCTGTGTAGGCCTTCTGGGCTTCGCCCATCAGGAATGGCGCCACCACTTCAGCCCACTGAGCGGCAGGGAGGCCTTCTCGCTCTGCGGTGCGCTCTTAGACTGTGAGGAAGGCTTCTACGTCGTCCTCCGGACTCAGCTTCCGCAGTGCCGATCGGACCCGGTCCCGGGCCTCACGCCGTTTCGGGGAGGCGCTGCTGGCGGGTCTCGTAGGGCCATAATTTGCTGCAGGAGCAGTTCATTCGTTTTCTGCTGTTGTTGAAACTGCTCCTGTTGTCGCAACTGCTGCTGCTCCTGCTGTCGGAGCTGCTGCTCCTCGTGTCGCTGTTGCTGCTCTTGTTGCCGCTGCTGGGTAAGTACCAGCTGCCTTAGGATTTCCTCCATATCAGCGGCAGGCCTGAACTGTAGCGTGGCCGGCTTCAGTACGAACATGCAGTTCGTGGTTCAGGCTGCCCGTATTCTCCACCATATGTGGGGCAGCGCCGGGATTGCAAGTCAGGAAAACGTTGAGCCAGGTAATAGTTCAAACAGTACCTGGTTTTATTGCTGATAAACACAGCGATGGCACAAGCTGCCAGAATCCGGGTCGCATCCGGGTACACAGGATACAGTCCACACATAAGGTAACCCGGTTCCTTCAGGTTATGAGCTTTATGATATAGGTCGCCCCGAGCTCCCAACCCTCCTGGCTAGACCGTGTTATTATAGTACACGGCCCCTGGAACTCTTGACCTCTCCTGTCTACCTCTGCTGCTCCTTCAGCTTAGACAAAAAGCTCTCCACAGGGAACCCCGCCCTGTCTCCTAACCAGGCTTTTAACCCCGTATCTCATTCTGGGGAATCTGCAAGACCCGGAGCGGAGGAAGTGGACTGTCCCTCTCTCTTACACCCTATACCGGTTCAATATGTGACAGTGCGCATTCTGGGGGAGACATAGCTCCCCTCGCATATGATCCCCCGCACTGTCTCACAACACACAAACACACTCTCACATTCACATATGTGGCACCCTTACTGGGGATTGCCACAGGACCCACCGGTGCAAGGAGAGACATACACCTTGGTACACACAGCACACAACACCTTCCACCCCAGACCTGGAGGGGGAGCTCTACTTGCTGCCTTAAGCAAGTTCCCCTATAAGGATCCAGGCCTGAGGGGAGGAGTCAGTCATTCTTCGCTTAGCAGTGAAGAGGACAGTTAATCTGCCCTGAGCAGTGAAGGGTGCAGTTAGTTCCAGTCAGACAGCCAAGGAGAAGAACTGAAAGGAACTGGTTGCTGGGACCAAGCCAGGCCAAGAACCAGGGGACACTGACCAGCTGTGCAGTACCCTAGGGCAGGGCTGTGGAGTCGGTAAATCAAACCACTGACTCCAACTCCGACTCCTAAATTTCCCTGGCTCCAACTCCGACTCCGACTCCTTCAGTCATGGCTTGTTTTTAAGTGATGAAATTATTGTAGGTCAATGGTAACATTAGGCTTTAATCATTATAATGACATAATAAAGATATTTAGATAGAACATAATAATAAATCATAATAATAATATTCAGCACATTCTGCATTGAACTACTAGTATATATATTAGGAGTCGGAGTCGGAACATTTTCTACCGACTCCAACTCCGACTCCACCAAAATGGGCAGCGACTCCGACTCCACAGCCCTGCCCTAGGGAGAGGGTCGGAGGCCAGTGGAGGAAGTAGGAGAGAAGAAGAAGGGAACAAACCTGGTTTCCCTTTAGCCCACCCGGACACCGGAGTCCGATTCTGCTAATAATCTAAAGTGTAGCAGAGAAAGCCCGGACAGACCAGGAGGATGTAATCCCCCTGAGGGAAAGAATAAAAGACACTCAAACCTGACCAAGTATATGAGCAGGGACCTAAGAAGAGATTAGGGACCCCACAGAAAGGTCCTCAATGTCTGTTATGGAGTAGTACCCTGAAAGGGAGAAAGAGCGGCAAGTTCAGTTACAGGCAGAGCTTACCCCAACCACCGCACACAGTGACAGAGGAGGCTTCACAACTCTCCAAGGTGAAAGTCCCAAATTGCACCGAGAACCTGGTTACTCTTCTGGACCGTACCTGTTACCGGACATCAGTAAAAAGGTACCGAAACAGAGACTATTGTGTGTGTTTGTTTGTGCCTACTTCACCGCCGCAGCCTGCAACGTTCACCGCAGAACTGACACTACTACTCCCCTCATCCATCCCACTGCCCTGAGGTAAAGCTCCACCTGTGAGGAGCTGTACTACTCTGAGCTGCACCTCCATTACCTCAGCGGCCGGCCGCAGCGCTGGTATCCACGTTACCAGGTACCACAGGTGGCGTCACGTTACCATTTACCCATCCATCATCATCATCCCCCACCATCCCCGCCATTGAGAGTCCAGGGCACGGAACCGGGAACTGACCAGCCATGATCCCCCACCGAGGTAACAACCTGTCCCAGTATCCGAGTACCCCCTACCCTGTCGACCTACTCATTTCTGGCATCACGAACAGGATCCCGTGCCCAGTAAAACCGGCTACTGTGTGCTTAAAATAGACTTTATTGACTGTTTTGTGAATTGTAAAATCAGGCTGCCAGTACTGCGCCACAGAGAGGGAAGATGATCGTGGCTGTGCGGCTAAAAGAGTGCGAAGATAAGCCCCGCCCCTCGGCTTTGCCGGAGATCACCAAAGTGCAGCATCTAGTTCCGGAAATACCTGAGGTGCTCCACTCCCCTGTAAAGCCACTGACTACCAAAAAAGTTAACCGCATCGGCTGGCAGCGGTTAACTAGGGGGGCACCACCATGAGTGAAGCGGATGATGCACAGGTCCCTGACAGAAGGGATGTCCGGAACGCTGCACCGACCGGTTTCACAGCCGGTGTGGGAGCCATAGCACCAGGAGCAGTGGCCCCAATAATGCCGATAGCCTTGCAGTACATATCGAGCGCAAAATGGTTGCCTACCTATGAAGGTAAGCCCGGTACCTTATCAACCTCTAAACAAAAGATGTGTGCAGTGCTGGACATGTATGCGATGACGAAAAAGCGGCGAGCCACCGTTGTGCTGGGACAATTAACAGGCACAGCAGAGCTAGAGGTCGAGTCTTGGAGTGATGCTGATAGAGACTCTGTAACAAAAGTATTTGACAAGCTCAGGGCTGCTTTTGAAAAATGCACGCAGTCTGAACTAAGGATGCTGTTCTACCAATGCAAACAGAGACCGCAGGATACCATCAGAGACTTTGCCCTCCGTTTACAAGGGGCACTCTGGTGCTTAAAGCAGGTAGACTCGGCAAGTGTGCTAGAGGAAGATAAAATGCTCGCGGAACAGTTTATAGATGGATTGAGGTCAGACTACCATCGCCAGCAGGTACACATGTGGGTTTTAGATCATCCTGATGTGAACTTTAATGATTTAAAAGACAGAGCTATAACTGTGCTACGACACCCAGTACCTGCAGAGTCGGCAGCCCAATCCTGGCAAGTTAATACCTCTCCCATAGACTTTGAGCCTTCCCCCAAAGGCCCTGCAAAAGCAGTAGGGCAAGCTGAGGCACCCAACCCTGATGATGACCTACGTAACCAGGTGCTGCAGCTAACTAAAAATAAGGACTATGTGTTAAAACTCTTGCAAGCCAGGCCGGGGCACAACCACCAAGCAAGATCCAGCTAGCTGATTGCCCTGAGGAAGTCCCGTGGATGAGGAGGAAGACGAAGTCGCCCGTGGAGGGGACCAACAAGTCGCCCGTTCAGGGGACCAACGCACCATTCCAATACAGAACCAGCGACCATATGGATTCTTCAGGACAACCCATCTTCCTACGCTGCAACAAACCAGGCCACTTCGCAAGAAGATGTCCTTTAAACCTGAGATTCCTGGGTCCGAGGGCCAACCCCCAGGAGTAGACAATAAAGCTGGGAAGGGTGAAGTTAAAAGGCCAAGGGTTATGTGTGGTAGAGGATAATCCTGATGAAAAATACCCCTACATGGTAATTGGTACTATTGTAATTGGAAACTGCCTTTGAGAAGTGTTGTTTTTACTCCAACAGATTGTTGTGACTGCTGGTTATGGAAGAGAGTCCTCCAAAGAGAAATCCGAGCCCTCATCCACAAGCAACAGGTAAATCTGTGTGGGTGAGAGATTGGCAGTGTACGGGTAACAGACCCATTTCCCATTGTGTTAACACCGAAAAGTGAAATGATGATATGGTGTCGAGCACCTATAGGTCTCAGAGGAAAGGAATAACAGGCAGTTGTAGAGACAGTATATTTAGAACATAGACCTACACTACTGACAGCCAAAGGGGTGGTGGATGTACGCAAGGGAAGAGTACCAATCCGTGTATTAAATTGTGGGGAAGAAGAAGCAAAGCTACCCCGGTATGCTACTGTAGCAAAGCTGTACACTATGACAACAACATACAGACAGTAGAGCCCTTACCCCCGTCAAACCAGGCGGAGGATAACAACTCCAAGGGACAGCTGGAGGAGTGGTGTCAGCAGTTGCACGTAGGAACTGATGCCACCCCTTCCCACCAGAAGCACAGAGTCTACCGGGTAGTACAAGAAGATATTCAGTAAGCATCCATTAGATTTTGGGAGGATTAAAGGGGTACACCATTGCATACGCACAGGAGATCATCCCCCAATTAGAGTGAGACACAGACCCGTTCCACCAAACCACTACCAGCGTGCCAAAGAGATGCTGCAGGACATGAAGGAAGCCGGGGTTATAAGAGATAACTGTAGTCCCTGGGCAGCCACCTTAGTCCTAGTCAGAAACAAGGATTGCACTATGAGGATGTGTGCACTTGATTGACAAGGAAATCTATAAGATCACTCACAAAGATGCTTACCCGTTACCCCATATAGAGGAGTGTCTTGCTGCATTAAAGACTGCTAATTATTTCTCTATGTGAGATCCCACTAGTGGATATTGGCAGGTCTCTGTTTCAGAAGAAGATCGGGAGAAAACAGCATTCACAACACCAATGGGCCTATGTGAATTCAACAGCATGCTATTCGGGTTATGCAATGCATCGGGAACATATCAAAGACTCATGGAATGTTGCCTGGGACACCGGAACTTCGAGACGGTGCTCTTATACCTGGACGACGTCATCGTGTATTCCAAAACCTATGAGGAACACCTGGCGGAGGTATTTACAGCTTTGGCAAAGTACGGAATGAAGCTCAAACCATCTAAATGTCACCTGCTGAAACCAAAAGTCCAATACCTCGGGCATATGGTCAGCGCAGATGGAGTAGCACCAGACCCGGAAAAAGTGACAGCTATCCAGGACTGGCAGAGGCCAACCACCGTCAGCGAGGTACGTCAATTCTTAGGTTTGGTTGGGTACTACAGAAGATTCATTAAGGGCTACACAAAAATGGCAGCGCCCCTACAAGATCTTCTAGTAGGCCAATCTAAGAAGAGAAGGTCTTCAGAGCCACCATTGGAATGGGGAAAGGAGCAAGAAGAGTCCTTCCAACAGATGAAACAGGCTCTGACTGGTGAGGAAATCCTGGCTTACCCCGATTATAACCTACCATTCGTCCTATACACCGACGCAAGCAATGTAGGCCTGGGAGCAGTGCTATCCCAGATACAAGATGGCATGGAAAGAGTAATTGCCTATGCCAGCAGAAAACTTCAACCCACCGAGAGGAACCTGGAAAACTACAGTTCCTTTAAGTTGGAGTTCCTGGCCTTGGTCTGGGCTATAACGGAGCGGTTCAAGCATTACCTGGCAGCTTCAAAATTCACCGTCTTCACGGATAATAACCCGTTAACACACTTGGATACCGCGAAGCTTGGTGCACTAGAGCAACGCTGGATGGCCCGACTATCAAATTATGACTGTAAGTACCGGGCAGGCTGTAACAATGCAAATGCTGATGCCCTCTCCAGAAACCCTCAAGTACATTTATAAGGACTTGAAGAAGAGGTGGATGACTTAGAGCAGGGGTTTCAAACACGCGGGCCGCATGCGGCCCCGGGGGCTTCTCAGTGCTGCCCCCGACACCGTGGACAGTGAATCATGCCGGTGGCAGACTGGATTATACTGCAGGGGAGGTGATAGGGTTCTGGAGCCTGTCCGGGGGCTGGGGGAGGCTGCAGGAGGCAGCCACAGAGGACGTGTGCCAGCCACGGGGGACGTGTGCCAGCCACGGGTGACGTGTGCCAGCCACGGGTGACGTGTGCCAGCCACAGGTGACGTGTGCCAGCCACAGGGGACGTGTGCCAGCCACAGGGGACGTGTGCCAGCCACAGGGGACCTGTGCAAGCCACAGGGGACGTGTGTCAGCCATGGAGAATGTGTGTCAGCCATGGGGAATGTGTGTCAGCCATGGGGAATGTGTGCCAGCCATGGGGAACGTGTGCCAGCCATGGGGAACGTGTGCCAGCCACAGGGGACATCTGCAAGCCACAGGGGACGTGTGCCAGCCACAGGGGGCATGTTTCAGCCATGGGGACGTGTGCCAGCCATGGGGAATGTGTGCCAGCCATGGGGAACATGTGCCAGCCACAGGGGACGTGTGCCAGCCACAGGGGATATGTGCCAGCCACGGGGACATGTGCCAGCCACAGGGGACGTGTGCCAGCCACAGTGGGCGTGTGCCAGCCACAGTGGGCGTGTGCCAGCCATGGGGGACGTGTGCCAGCCACGGGGGATGTGTGCCAGCCATGGGGGACATGTGTGTGTATGTGTCAGTGTGTGTGTGTGAGAGTGTGTGTGTGAGTGTCAGAGAGTGTGTGTGTCAGAGAGTGTGTGTTTTAGAGAGCGTGTGTGTGTCAGAGAGCGTGTGTGTGTCAGAGAGCGTGTGTGTGTCAAAGAGCGTGTGTGTGTCTGAGAGCATGTGTGTGTGTGTGTCTGAGAGCGTGTGTGTGTGTGTCTGAGAGCATGTGTGTGTGTGTGTCTGAGAGCATGTGTGTCTGAGAGAGTGTGTGTGTGTGTCTGAGAGCGTGTGTGTGTGTAAAAAGAAGGTAGACCAGGTTGGGGACATCAGTACAAAAGGGGTCCAGCATTGGGGACACCACTACACTATGGGGGCCAGGATGTGGACATCACTACAAAAGGGGAACAGCATGGGGATGTCCACATCCTGGCCCCCATAGTGTAGTAATGTACCGCACATTACTACACTATGGGGGCCAGGAATGTGGACATCCCCATGCTGATCCCCTTTTGTAGTGGACATTACTACACTATGGGGGCCAGGATGTGGCCATCACTACAAAAGGGGACCAGCATGGGGGACATTACTACACTATGGGAGCCAGGATGGGGACATCATTACAAAAGGGGATCAGCATGGGGGACATTACTACACTATGGGGGCCATGATGTGGACATCACTACAAAAGGGGGCCAGGATGGGGACATTACTACAATATGGGGGCCAGGATGGGGACATCACTACAAAAGGGGATCATGATGTGGACATTACTACAGAAGGGGATCAGGATGGGGATATTAGTACAAGAGGGGGACCAGGATGGGGACATTACAACAAGAAAGGGACTAAAATGGGGACATTACTACAAGAAGGGGATAAGGATTCAGACAGTACTACATTGAGCAAAAAAATCTGGTATTGCTAAAAATGTCACTTAATCCTACAAGCAATGCGGCCCCCCGATAAAAAAAATGTTCTATGTGCGGTCCACCAACCCAGTCGAGTTTGAGACCCCTGACTTACAGGAAATAGAACTCCCAGCTTTCCATAAAAGTAGAAAATGGAAAATGACAGAAACCCATATCTACCAGAACCGTCAGAGTGTAGCAGTAAACCCGTTGCCTCACTATGGATGGAAAGAGACACAAGACAGTGATCCGGCATTGACCCTAGTGAAGAGGTTGGTAACCCAACCGGATTCCCAAATTGAGAAGAATACTCCACCAGAGACCCAATACCTGTGGAAAGAAAGAAGCAGGTTATTCATCTATCAAGGTCAATTGTGCAGATGGTACTTCAACCCCAGAACACATGAAATGGCATGGCAAGTTATGGTTGCAAAGAGAAACGTCTAAATGGTGTTGGAAGCGTACCATAATGGAGCAGGACACTTTGGATGGAGAAAACTGGAGATATTGTTACGTGAGAGATTCTATTGGATCGGCATGAGGTCTACCATAGAGAAATGGTGTAAGATTTGTGGACCATGCTCATTAAGAAGAAAAGACCGTAACAGCCAGAAAGCACCACTACAGCCTATCATCACTAAACAGCCATTAGAACTGGTAGCCTTAGATCACGTCAAACTCACACCCAGTAGATCGGGCTATACCTATGCTCTTACCATGGTGGACCACTATTCCAGATTCCTTGTGGTAGCTCCGGTAAAAGACTTAACAGCTCAGACAGCAGCAAGAACCTTTCAAGCCTATTTCTGCAGACCACATGGTTATCCAGAACAGGTATTGACAGACCAAGGTCCTGCCTTTGAAGCTGGAGTATTTCAAGAGTTCTGTAACCTATATGGATGCAAGAAAATTTGTACCACGCCTTACCATCCCCAAACCAATGGAATGTGCGAAAAGATGAATCATGTGGTAATAGAATTGTTGAAAACTCTGCCCTTAGAAGAATGCAACAAATGGCCACAGAAGTTACCAGACCTTGTTGACATATTCAACAACATCCCAGTAAGCTCAACAAATTGTACCCCTGCATACCTCATGAGAGCAAGACCAGGAAAATTGCCAGTAGACTTTGAAATGGGCATTGTAGTTCCTGAAGAAGACACCTCAGATGCAGATTGGGATATTAGAAGAACAGAACAGTACAAGAAAATACAGGAATGTGTTGAGAGAAGTCTGGCAAAATCAAGGGAAAAACAAGAAACTAATTTTAACAAAAATGCACAAGAAACACCCTTAACACCGGAGTATTAGTTTTGAAAAGGAAAAGAAGACTGCAGAAATTAGATAGTCAATGGAAAGCAGAGCCATACACTGTATTACCATCAAATTTTGACAATCAGAAAACCTGTCTACTCAGCAAAGACAATGGAGAAACAACAGTAACAGTGTCCAGAGATCATTTAAAGAAGAGCCCTCAACCACCACACCACAAGGAGTATGCCCCTTGTAGAGAACCCAAAGAAGAGGAGCCAAAGGCAGTCCAGACACTCATCAGAGAATTACCTGCAGATTGGCCCCAAATAGAAGGTGCATATCTAATCTCAATGTTGACATTTCCCCAACCACCAGAAGCGCCAAGAGCAGAAGAACCACCCGTTGTATCGGAACCAGAGATCCCTGTAATCGGTGAACCTGCTAGTCCACTAGAGAGACAACGCCAATACTATGGTATTCCAGAAACACATAGATCTAATAGACTGAGAGACACTGCATACACCACACCAGGTACAGACACTAGCGACACACCAGTGCTACGCAGGTCAACCCATAGTAACTTTGGTCAGCCACCACTTAGATACAGAGAATAAACTGTAAAATGTGGAAAATGTAAATATGTTTAAAATGTATATATGTTGCTAATGCCAATGTGCAGAAAAGGGTGAAGAATATGCTAAAACAACCCAAACCAGGTATACAACATCAAGAGGAGTGAGAGGAGTTGGCGTAAGGAGCTGTCTAGGGAGAGCAAAATCTTGACCAATAGGTGACCCCAGGGCCAGGAGGCCTACAGCGCTTATGACCCATTAGAGGCCCCTGAAGTATCTAGGACTCCTACGCCGAGGCACCCGGATTGTTTGTTTGTTGTGTAACTTTGAACTTTTAAGCCTACAAAGACTTTACCTGTTGGACTTTTGAACTTTTATACATTTTCTTTGGACCTTAGCCACAGGACTGGTGGTGGCAAAAACACTTTAAGCAGCCTACAGCGGATGGACTAGCGCTGTGTGGACTGGTTACCGGTTTTTAAAATGTTTCTCTGGTTTTTGTAATTTTTTTGAGACTCTGCTGAAATTTCAAATGTAAATAGTTATGTTACGTTATGTTTGTAAAAAAATGTTTCAGTCCAGACGAGGGGGAGGGGGGGTAATGTGGCACCCCTGCAGGGGTTTGCCACAGGAACCACCGATGCAAGGAGACACCTTGGTACACACAGCACACGACACCTTCCACCCCAGACCTGGATCAGGAGCTCTACTTGCTGCCTTAAGCAAGTTCCCCTATAAGGATCCAGGCCTGAGGGGAGGAGTCAGTCATTCTGCGCTTAGCAGTGAAGAGGACAGTTAGTCTGCCCTGAGCAGTGAAGGGAGCAGTTAGTTCCAGTCAGACAGCCAAGGAGAAGAAACTGAAAGGAACTGGTTGCTGGGACCAAGCCAGGCCCAGAACCAGGGGACACTGACCAGCTGTGCAGCACCCTAGGGAGAGGGTCGGAGGCCAGTGGAGGAAGTAGGAGAGAAGAAGGGAACAAACCTGGTTTCCCTTTAGCCCACCCGGACACCAGAGTCCGATTCTGCTAATAATCTAAAGTGTAGCAGAGAAAGCCCGGACAGACCAGGAGGATGTAATCCCCCTGAGGGAAAGAATAAAAGACATTCAAACCTGACCAAGTATAGGAGCAGGGACCTAAGCAGAGAATAGGGACCCCACAGAAAGGTCCTCAATGTCTGTTATGGAGTAGTACCCTGAAAGGGAGAAAGTGCGGCAAGTTCAGTTACAGGCAGAGCTTACCCCAACCACCGCACACAGTGACAGAGGAGGCCTCACAACTCTCCAAGGTGAAAGTCCCAAATTGCACTGAGAACCTGGTTACTCTTCTGGACCGTACCTGTTACCGGACATCAGTAAAAAGGTACAGAAACAGAGACTATTGTGTGTGTGTGCTTACTTCACTGCCGCAGCCTGCAACGTTCACCGCAAAACTGCCACTACTACTCCCCTCATCCATCCCACTGCCCTGAGGTAAAGCTCCACCTGAGGGGAGCTGTACTACTCTGAGCTGCACCTCCACCACCTCAGCGGCCGGCCGCAGCGCTGGTATCCACGTTACTAGGTACCACAGGTGGCATCACATTACCATTTCCCCATCCATCATCATCATCCCCCACCATCCCTGCCATTGAGGGTCCAGGGCACGGAACCGAGAACCGACCAGCCGTGATCCCCCACCGAGGTAACAACCTGTCCTGGTATCCAAGTACCCCCTACCCTGTCGACCGACTCACATACACAGATTCTCACATACACAATCACACCCACACACTCGCACACACACACATTCTCACATACACACTCTCACACTCACTATCACACACACACTCTCACATACATTCTGTCACACACACTCACACTTACATTCTCACACACTCACTCTCACATACACACACACTCACAAACACTCACACACTCTTCTCTAACCTTTAACCAGCAGTACAGTGCAAGAGGGAGCCGCGCTCCCCACTGTGCTATATATTCCGGCCCCTGCACTGAGAAGGCTCTGCCCGCTCAGTAACATCAATGCAATACATCGGCCAATGAGAGGCCCGCAACTGCGGTCGACGTATGACGTCACCTGCGGGCCTCTCATTGGCTGGCAGTTTTCATTGATGTTACTGAGTGGGCAGTGCCGCTGTCGGAAAATATTGCACAGCGGGGAGCGCGGCTTCCTCCTCCACTGTATTGCCGGAGTATCTGTCCACGGTTCCGCGGGTTTGCACAGTGAAGCCCCAGGGGCCGCATGCGGCCCACGGGCCGTGTGTTTGAGACCCCTGCATCAGACTGTCCTCCATGGAATATTTGCCTTGATTATTACCATTTTTAAGCCTTATTTTTTTATACCATACTAGCTGTGAGCTCGATTCTAAAGAATCGGGAGTCTAGAATCTGTATATAATTTTTTTAAGAGTTGTAAATGATAGACTTAAACACCAGATATATGACTAAGTAGGCGATGTAGGCAGAACTGTGAGGGTAGCAATATAGTGGAGGTGTAGAAAGAGTTAATGTCCAACTAACAGGACTATAACAGAGTAGGAACTTATAATGATATCAAAAATGTTATTGAAGGAGTTAATGTCCCACAGGCACTGCCACAACAGACTCAGCGCTGTAAATTATATCCAAAATGGTGTTCAAGGGGTTAATGTACCAGTGACAGTAGTTATAAACACTACCAAATATGCAGTTAATGCTGAACTGGTATATAATGGGTTAATTTCGCAGTGTCATTACAACTATACACTGTGTAATAGAAATAACAACAATAATGGAATATAAGGGGTTAATGTTCCTACTGGCAGTAGTAATAGAGACTACAAAGTATGGAGTTAAGGCAGAAATCCATTATATAATCACGAATGGGTTTCTCGCTGCGAGTCAGCGTGGTCATGTGGATACGAACGAAGCATTGGCCGCGCAGCGGCCATTGCGAGCAGCTCTAAGGCGACTCGCTATGCCCACGCAGCGGGCATGGCGAGTCGCCTTAGCAGCGCGAAGCATTGGCCGCGAAGCGGCCATTGCGAGTCAGAGACTCGCTCTGCTAGAATCCCGATGCATTGTGCATCGGGCACCCATCTAGTGGTATATAAGGGCTAACTTCGCAGTGGCAGTACAACTACACACTGTTATAGAAATTACAGATAAAACGGAATGTTAGGGGTTAATGTTGCTACTGTCATGAGTACAATGAGAGAAGCGCCTCACTGGCTATTGAGATACATGGAGGACTTTGAGTTTGACTTTGAGTAAATTTAAAACTCAAAGTCCTCCATTTTATCTCAATGGGAAGTGAGGCGCTATTCTCATTGGTCGCTGTGTGCTGGCGCCGACCAATGAGAATAGCGCCTCACTTCCAGCGGTAAATTTGAAACTCAAAGTCCTCCATTATATCTCAATGGGAAGTGAGGTGCTATTCTCATTGGTCACTGTGTGCTGGCGCCGACCAATGAGAATAGCGCCTCATTTACAGTGGTAAATTTGAAACTCAAAGTCCTCCATTATATCTCAATGGGAAGTGAGGCGCTATTCTCATTGGTTGCTGTGTGCTGGCGCCGACCAATGAGAATAGCGCCTCACTTACAGCGCTAAATTTAAAACTCAAAGTCCTCCATTATATCTCAATGGGAAGTGAGGCGCTATTCTCATTCTCATTGGTCGCTGTGTGCTGGCGCCGACCAATGAGAATAGCGCCTCACTTACAGTGGTAAATTTGAAACTCAAAGTCCTCCATTATATCTCAATGGGAAGTGAGGCGCTATTCTCATTGGTCGGCGCCAGCACACAGCGACCAATGAGAATAGTGCCTCACTTCCCATTGAGATGTCATGTGTTATCAGCATTATAGCAGCTGGTACACCAAGGGCGTAATGATGTCACTTATGAGGGAATCGCCCATTGGTCTACTGCTGCAATAAATGTCACATGCCCTTATTACCTGATGAAGGGAGCAAGCTGCTCCCAAAACGCGTTGTAGATTTATTATCTAATAAAGGTTGTAAATTCAGGGTACCTCTAACCTTTGATTGTCCTAGACACTGCTGTTACCGGAATGAAGGCTAATTACTATCCTGTCACGCTCTTGACCAGACCATGTGTTGTTTTACTTTTTAATTCACTTTTTGTGCAATAAGCAGCCTGCCATTTTATACTTGGTGTTTTTTCAAATAAAAAAAAAGTTTGCAATAATTGGCAGTCTTAATTACAATTCTTATTAATGATACAGTATATGGGAGGGACCATCTTATAACAAACTAGCTGTAGTACCCGGCTACGCCCGGGTTAATAAATAACTGATGTTAGCTATAACAAAATAGAATTTGAATATGTCATATTAGCGACCTGTAAGAAAATAGAAGCTGAGCTGTGATTGATTGCTATAGGCAGCCTGATAAATCTCCAGCCAATAGTAAACCCTCCCCCCGGCCGGGCAGTATATGTTACCTCACACATACACATAATAGACAGCTCATGTGACTGACATCTGCCTTAATTCCCTATATGGCACATGTGTTGCACATTGGCTGTTTTTAATCAGATGTTTATGTTTGGTAATTAAAGATAGCAGACGTATGAGGCAAGTTGTGCGAGGTGATTTGTGCACCTCTGTGTCTGTCTGTGTGGTGTGTGTGTCCCTGGGGTGTGTGTATGTGTGTGCCCCTGTGGGGTGAGTGCATGTGTCCCTATAGGGGTGTATGCGTGTGTGTCCCTGTGGGGGGGGTCTGTGTGGTGTGTGTCTGTTGTGTGTGTCTCTTTGTGGTGTGTGTGTCCCTGTGGGGTGAGCGCATGTGTCCCTATAGGGTGTGTATGTGTGTATGTCCCTGTGGGGGGGTGTCTGTGTGGGGTGTGTGTGTCTCTGTGTTGTGTGTGTCTCTTTGCGGTGTGTGTGTCCTTGTGGGGTGAGTGCATGTGTCCCTATAGGGTGGCTATGTGTGTGTGTCCTTGCGGGGGGGTCTGTTTGGTGTGTGTGTCTGTGTTGTGTGTGTCTCTTTGTGGTGTGTGTGTCCCTGTGGGGTGAGTGCATGTGTCGCTATAGGGTGTGTGTGTGTCCCTTTGGGGTGTGTGTGTGTGTCTCTGTGTTGTGTGTGTCTCTTTGTGGTGTGTATGTGTTTGTTCGGGTGCATGGTGAGTATCCAATGTTGGGGCTGCACCTTAGCGACTATACACTTGCTGTTACTCTTTGTGTGCGTGTGGTGTGTATACATGTCCCCGTGCGTGGTGAATATATCATGTTGGGGCCCCACCTTAGCGACTGTATGCGGGTATGTGCTGTTAGTCTTTGGCGCTATCATTAAGCCCCTCTCATTCACAACTGTCAACTGGTAACTGTCACTTTTTCCCCATTATGTAGATAGGGGCAAAATTGTTTGTTGAACTGGAACGCGCAGGGTTAAAATTTCGCCTCACAACATAGCCTATGACGCTCTCAGGGTCCAGACGTGTGACTGTGCAAAATTTTGTGGCTGTAGTTGCGACTGTGTAGATGCCAATCCCGGATATACACACATACACACACACATACATACACACATTCAGCTTTATATATTAGATTATTTTCCATGTAGGACTCAGTTTTTTGTATTAATGCTGCTATAAATACGTCACATCCCCTTATGTCCTCTTACCATCTGATGTAGGTAACAGGCCGCTACCGAAACATGTTGTGGATATATTATTGTTATCTAATAAAGGTTTGTAAACTTTCAAATCCTCCAGTCTCTTCTCCCTTTCCCTATCGCTCTACCAGACCGTCCTTCTTTTTCTTATTATTTTCCTGGATTTCTTTAGTCTTCTCTTATTAGTTGAATACATTGAAGTAATTTTGATTGGGTTTTGATCTGTATATGCACCCACAATTCTACATTTAGGCTGGGGTTTGTTGCCAAATTTGACCACTATACAGGTGCACAGCAAAAGAGCCCATATGTTGCTGCTGCATTGCAATTGGGGTCACATTGCGATTTTTATCATCAAGCAAGTGAAAAAAAAGTCAGCTCCATTTAATGTTTAATGTTTGTTATTGTTTTCTAGGTGTTAGCCCCTGTGTAATAATATCCTTTATCTTTTAATAATGTACCCCATCTTTTCCCCTCATTGTAATAATGTACCACTCTTGGCTTCTGTCACGTCACCGTCAGACTCGGTGACAATTATCAATGCCCCATCCACTAGGCGGCGCCGGATTCCTAGGGGTGCCGCTATTATAGGGGTCATGTACTCATCGGGACCTGCTCTCTGTCACTTGGCATTGCCATGTTCTTCCTGTGGGTGATGCTGGTGACAGGAGAGAGGTCCCTGCAGAGGCATCTGGAAGGCGCCGGCTTTGTTTTGTCAGAAGTGGGGTGGTTGGTACCAGTCATGCATCACCATATGGCCTGGGTGTAGGGGTGGTCCGGGTGAGGTCATCAGGTTGTGAGCTCTGACCTACACCATGTTCCAAATGATTATTTTTCTCTGATTTTCCTAAATGGTTGGTGCAAATGACAGTCAATGTAATAAAAGTCATCACCCATTAGAGCAGGGGTCTCAAACTCTGCTGGGTTGGTGGGCTGCACACAGAAAAAAATTGATATCGGGGGGCCGCATTGCTTGTAGGACTAAGTGACATTTTTAGTAATACCGGAATATTTTGCTCAATGTGGTAATGTCCAAATCCTGATCTTCTTTTAGTAATGCCCCACCATGGTTCCCTTCTTGTAGTCATGTCCCCATCCTGGTCCCTTTCTTGTGGTAATGTCCCCATACTGGTCCCCATCCTATAGTAATATCCCACGTCCCCATCCTGGTCCCAATATTGTAGTAATGTCCCTATCCTGGTCCCCATATTGTAGTAATGTCCCCATCCTGGTCCCCATATTATAGTAATGTCCCCATCCTGGTCACCATCTTGTAGTAATGTCCCCATCCTGGTCCCCATCTTGTAGTAATGTCCCCATCCTGGTCCCCATCTTGTAGTAATGTCCCCATCCTGGTTCCCAAATTATAGTAATGTCACCATCCTGGTCCTCATCATGTAGTAATGTCCCCATCCTGATCCCCTTCGTGTAGTAATGTTCTCTACCTGGGCTTCATCTTGTAGTAATGTACCCATCCTGGTCCTCATGTAGTAATGTCACCATCCTGGTTCCGGGTCATTCCATGTCAAGTGAACCAATGATTATTACCTCTATATTTTTAATTCTTTTGAGATTTTGTTATTTGATAATAGCATGTCAGACAATGCAAAATGTGAAGAGAAAAATTTAAAAAAAATTTTTTTTTTTTTTAAATGATTTTCAAAGTTCGGAAAAAGTGTGAATTTCGCTGTTGCCTGCCTTTACGTTTCTCCTCATAACTAAGGCTAGAAATAAGATAGAGAGACAAAATAAACACCAATCTACTCAGAACTAAACAGGCTTTCATCAGATATGTCACAAGAGGATCTTTGTTAATATTTTACCCATGTGATCGCAAGCGCAAAACTTTAAAACGTATTTCCGAAAAATCGGCGCGCTTTAAATATTTCAAAAACTGCCCATGTGTCTGCTTTGCTCTTAGCCACATCTGTACCAAATTTCAAGTTGGGATCGCAATGGGATCATATTTTAACATATTTTACTATTAATAGCGTCAATGGGTCATTCCATATCAAGTGATCTAAATATGAATATTTTTTTTTACCTGACGTCTTTAGATTTTTTTTTTTTTTTTCCTTTATGAAGTACTACTTTAGTTAATTACAAATTAAAAGTTTGGAATTTTTTTCTTCATCAGTTAATTTTTTACAGATTTTTAAAGTTTAAAAAAAGGGTGAATTTTGGCCTGGTACGACTTTAAATTTTTTTATCTCGGGCTAGAAATAAGATAGAGAAACAAAATAAACACCATTCTACTCAGAACTGTCCAGGCTTTCACCAGATATGTCACAAGAGTATATTTGTTAATTTTAATTTTTTACCTATGCGAATGCAAACGCAACATTTTGAAACGCATTTCCGAAAAAAACATTTTAATAAAAATTTTCCAAAACTGCCCATGTGTCTTTTATGCTCTCAGCCACATCTGTACCAAATTTCAAGTTGGGATCGTGATGGGATCATATTTTAAAATATTTAACTATGGTTAATCTCATTTTTATTAAATTTTGAAAAAACATATGAAAGACATACATTCAATCTTTTAACAAAATCTTGAGACATATACAATATACAAAAAGAGAATTCACAAAGTTATTAGTAACTTTAAGATAAGCTGCAAATTTACTTTTGCGCTTATCTCTGGTGCAATATATACTACAATCTAAATATAATTCCAAACACTCAAGTATACAACCTTTCTCAGGGTTTTGAGATGTTCTGATGTCAAGGGGACAAGCAGCCCCAGCAGAATGATTTTTATTACTTGGCCCCTTCTAACAGGTTGACCACGTAAGTGGGTCATTACCCGTTGAGGCCTAGTTGGAATAGTCTATCGACTGGTGTACCGGAAAGGAAGGCCGAAATATTAATGATCTACTCACAGCTCAGAGTTTTCGATACCTGTCTAATGTTCACTAGAATTCTGAAGGTATAGGCGTAGAAAGGAAATACCTAGACTGAATGTATCAGATGGGAAGAAAAGAGAGATAGAAAAGAAGAGAGAGAGAGAAGAGAAACAAAAACCATTAGAAAAAGTTATACTGGGAAAGAAAAGCCACGTAAGAAAAAAAGAAAAAAAGGAGGGGGGGGGACGGGTGAGGTATGGGAAGGAGAAAGGGTACTCATCCCACTGGCTCCCCATCAGCCAGAGGTCGAGCCATATTATCTGTGCTGGAAAAGATACTCCTAAATTCTGCAGAGTCGTGAAAAAGAATCCATTCAACCCAAATCCCTAAGAATTTGTTCCGAGATCCCGACGCATCAGCTGCGAGCTCCTCCATTCGATATGTGTCCATCAATTCTTTGAACCAATCAAGTAGAGATGGAGCCCGGCTTGATTTCCAGAACCTCGGGATCACAGCACGAGCAGCCGAGATGCAAAAGCGGAGAATATCCCTCTTCTGTAGCCCAATAGGACCTGGAAAAATGGATAACATTGCCGATTCTGGGCAGCATTCGGCTTCTTTACCTGTTATCCGGGCGTATGCATTGAAAACCTCAGACCAGAACCGCCGGATTTCCCCACAACTCCACCAAATGTGTATCATTGTACCCTTCTCTTCCCCACAGCGCCAGCAGGTATCAGGGGTTCCAGGGAACATGTTCCGGAGTGTCGTCGGGCACAAGTACCATCTAGTGAGCAGCTTATAGCTTCTTTCTTGTGCAGAACAAGCGCTAGCTAGTGAGTGAGTAAATATAAAGCATTTCTGCCAATTAGCTTCTGAAATGCTACACCCCAATTCCCTCTCCCAAGCACGTTGGAAGTAAAGGGTGCCCTGCTCTCTCATGGACCCTAAGGCCTGGTATAGAAATGATATTTTGCGCCTCGGTGGAGCCTCCAGTTGGAATAACCTCTCCAATACATTGGGCGTCAATCTTACCCTGCAAGAGTGGTCAGCTGAATATAATTATGCTCTGTATTGGAGAAATTCGAATCACTTAAGAGGTCTCGTAGGTTCTTTGAGTTGTAGCTCTGCCATCGGGGGCAAACCACCACTGGACAGAGTCTGTCCTACTCAGGTGTCATCCACAATCCGCCAACATAAAAATCTCTGCCTGTCAAATCTGGGTGGGAAAGATGGGTTGGAAAAAAGGGGAGTCAAAGGGCTAAGTCTGTCGTTTAAGCGGAGGGTTTTCGTCACTAGGTGCCGTACCTTCAAGGTGTTTCTGGTCATGTCTGTCAAAGGTACTAGGTCTGTGGAGTCTTTAGGGGAAATCCAAAGCAGGTGTTTCAGCGGAATCCCCAAACCCTCTTGCTCCACCCCTACCCGTTTCTTGGAGGACGCATGATAATGCCAATCTAGAGCTCTAACAAGAGAGGAAGCCTCAAAGTACGCTCGTATGTTGGGTAGTCCAACCCCTCCTCTGGTCTCGGGCAAGGATAGGATATTCATTCACAATCTGGACCTCTTGCCCCCCCAGACAAATCTAAGGATCATAGATTGCATTTTGGAGAGGAAACCTCTATCCAATAGAACAGGAACTGTCTGAAAAGTATATAAGAGTCGGGGCAAGACATCCATCTTGACTACGTTTATTCTCCCGAACCAGGATAGCTTTAATTGTCTATAGGAGGTAAATGCCGATTCCGCGTTAGTCAAAAGGGGTTGATAATTTAAATTGAATATTTGTTTAAGATCTTTTGGTATAAGGACTCCCAAGTACTTAATGGCTTCTACTTTCCATTTAAATGGGAACTGTTTAGATAGATGAGAAACCAATTCTCCAGGCAAAGAAATATTGAGTGCCTCGGTTTTGGAGCAATTCACTTTAAAGTTGCTCAATTGTCCGAACCGTTCAAACTCCATTAAGACCGAAGGGATGGAGACCAGGGGCTGGGAGATGTAAAGTAGCAGGTCATCTGCAAATAAGGCTAATTTGTGATGACTCTGTCCCAGCTTGACCCCATGGACGCATTCATTGGACCTAAGTGCAAAATATTTAACTATTATAGTGTCAATTCAAAAGTCACCAAGAACACAATCAGTCATTTTTTCACAATTGCCCGTCAATAGTTTGAATTTGATATAAAGAAACATAGTCTTGTAACATCTCAAATGAAAGCTGTTACCGTTCTGAGTAAAATGATGCCTCTCCCACTTCATTATCTTATTTCTAGCCTGAGATAAAAAAATTTAAAGTCGTACCAGGCCAAAATTCACCCTTTTTTTAAACTTTAAAAATCTGTAAAAAATTAACTGATGAAGAAAAAAATTCCAAACTTTTAATTTGTAATTAACTAAAGTAGTACTTCATAAAGGAAAAAAAAAAAAAAAATCTAAAGACGTCAGGTAAAAAAAAATATTCATATTTAGATCACTTGATATGGAATGACCCATTGACGCTCTTACTAGTAAAATATGTTAAAATATGATCCCATTGCGATCCCAACTTGAAATTTGGTACAGATGTGGCTAAGAGCACAGCAGACACATGGGCAGTTTTTGAAATATTTAAAGCGCGCCGATTTTTCGGAAATGCGTTTTAAAGTTTTGCGCTTGCGATCACATGGGTAAAATATTAACAAATATCCTCTTGTGACATATCTGATGAAAGCCTGGACAGTTCTGAGTAGATTGGTGTTTATTTTGTTTCTCTATCTTATTTCTAGCCCGAGATATGATAGAAAATGTAAAGCCATACCAGGCCAAAATTCGCACTTTTTTAAAACTTTAAAAATCTGTAAAAAATTAACAGATAAAGAAAAAAATTCAAAACTTTTTTTTTGTAATTAGATAAAGTTGTTCTTCAGATAGAAAATTTTTTTTAAAAATCTGAGGACGTCAGGGAAAAAAAATATTCATTTTTGGATCACTTGACATGGAATGACCCTTCCCTTGTTGTAATAATGCCATCATCCTGGTCCTCATATTGTAGTAATGCCCCATCCTGATCCCCTTTTGTAGAAATGTCCCCTTTCCTGGCCCTCTTCTTGTAGTAATGTTCCTAATCCTAGTCCCCTTCTTGTAGTAATGTCCCCATCCTGATCCCGATCTAGTAGTAATGCCCCCATCCTGGTCATCATATTGTAGTAATGTCCCCTATAGTGATCCCCTTTTTGTAGTATCGTCCCCCATCCTGGACCCCTTTTGTAGTGACGCCCCCACCCCGATTCCCCTTTTTTAGTGATGTCCCCATCCTGATCCCCTTTTATAGTAATGTCCCCATCCTGTTCCTCTTTTATAGTATTGTCCACATCCTGGCCCCCCATAGTGTAGTAATGTGCCCCATGCTGGTCCCCTTTTGTACGGACGTCCCCAACCTGGTCTACCACCTTTTCACACCTTTTTTGGTGGGCGGTTTAAACTCTCAGCTGATGATGTCACGTGACATATCAACTGAGCGGTTCGCCTGAAGATCATTGGAGTTCACGCTTGATGCAGCTCTGGCGTGAACTCCGATGAATTTTCTCATGGTCGGGTGCGCAGCCTGTGCCTGCTACACCTCTACCAGCAGACGTGTGTGTCAGCTGGTAGAGATATAGCAGAGCTGAAGAAGATCTCTGGACTACGCCAGAGTTTTTTTCTCCAATAAAGATGGACTCACTAATTGTGTTGTGTTTTATTTGTAATAAAACTCTTTTCTCTGTGATATGTTTTTGTTTTTTTTATATATTATTACTAGAAATTCATAGTAGTCATGTCTAATATTCAAGACAATGATGGGAGTGCTGGTGTGTCACGGTCCGCGCTGCGGTGGTATGAATAAACTCACCAAAGAACCAAGATAGTTATCATCCTTTATTTCCTCCTCTATAAAGGATGATAACTATCTTGGTTCTTTGGTGAGTTTATTCATACCACAGCAGCGCGGACCGTGACACACCAGCACTCCCATCATTGTCTTGGATTTAAACCACTATCCAGTGGTCGGTGGAGGTCCTGCAGCAGCTGGAACACAGATTCCAAAACGCCTTCAAACCAGTTGTGGGGATCACAACTGGACCAGGTGAGCAGCTTCATAGCACCACCAGCATACACAAGTGTCACTAGTGATAGGGCACTATTGCGCCTCTTGTCCCCCTCCCTATTTTTCTTTTCACATGTCTAATATTGGCGTGACCCCATGAATTTCGGGCTTAGAGCCAGCTGATAATACAAAGCTGGCCCTAACCCCATTATTACCCAGTGAGCCACCGCACCAGGGCCCTGGATGAGCTAGATACAGCGTCAAAAGATGGCGCTTCTATAAACACGCCATTTTCTGCAATTCACAGCGGGGGGGGGGGAGCCGAAAGCTTGGGCCACCCTGTGCTGCGGATTCCAGCCCCCAGCTACCTAGCTGTACCTGACTGCACTCAAAAATAGGGCGAATCCCACACTTTTTTTAATACGCATGTTATGTGTTTGGAACCTTATTTATATATTTAATAAACAACCAGAGAATCAACATGACCTGTTGTAAGAGTACCGACATATACACATATTAAAACCAACGAACCAAAATGTCTTTAAGGTACATAGAGTCACACGATGCATCTTCATGCGTTACAACCAGTTTTATTTGTAGAAAAACAAGTGATTGTCACAGCTAGTAAGCAAAAAGTGCATCAGTGCAAAAGGGGGGGGGGTTTTCAAGGACAAAGTGCAGGGTGAAAAGAGAGATCAAACACAGGACCCAGAATTTTACATTGCAGACATCTCAATGGTAATGACGTTAATATAAAGGGTAAAATTTCCCCCAACAGAGAATACAGTTGCAGTCTTTTGCATAAGTTGCAGCCAAGGTGATTACAGCCAATTTACAACATCATAAACATACAATTAGAACCAATGTCAGGGACACCAGAGGTTAATAAATAGTTCTCATACCAGAGATGCCTGCTGCCTGGGGACTGTGTCAGGGAGAAGCCCCAGCGGATTCCAGCCCCCAGCTACCTAGCTGTACCTGACTGCACTCAAAAATAGGGCGAATCCCACACTTTTTTTAATACGCATGTTATGTGTTTGGAACCTTATTTATATATTTAGTTTTTTTTTAAAAAAAAATCGATGTGGGCTTCGCCCTATTTTTGTGTCCGGCCAGGTACAGCAGGCAGGTATGGGCTGCCCCCAACTCCCAGCTGCCTATTTGTACCTGGCTGAGAGCCAGAAATGTAGGGAAGCCTTTTTTTTTTTAAATTATTTCATGAAATACAAAAAAAAATAAAAATTACGTGGGCTTCGCCCTATTTTTGTGTCCAGCCAGGTACAACTAGGCAGCTGGGGGGCTGGAATCTGCAGCGCAGGGTGACCCAAGCTTTCTGGGTTCCCCCCCACTGCGAATTGCAGTCCGCAGCTTCCCAGAGAATGGCGTGTTCATAGAAGCGCTGTCTTCTGGCACTTTACCCGACTCATCCAGGGCCCTGGTGTGGTGCCTCACTGGGTAATAATGGGGTTAGGGCCAGCTTTGTATTATCAGCTGGCCCTAAACCCGAAATTCATGGGGTCAAGCCAATATTAGACATGATCGCCATGAATTTCTAGTAATCATATAGAAAAGAAAACACAACACAGAGAAAAAGAGTTTTATTAGAAATAACACAGGACACAATTAGGGACTCCATCTTTATTAAAGAAAAGAACCCCCTCCCGACGTAGTCCAGGGTCGAGGGTCCCACAACGTCCAATCCGGATCCAATATCATCTGATCAGTTTGCCAGCTGACAAACCGATCAGATGATCAATATCAGGTTTAAGGACCTGATTGAGATGACAGATCAGCTGATTGTTTGCAGGTAAACAATTATCTGACGTGTCATCAGTAAAAAAACAAACAAACAAAAAAAACATTTATTCACCTCCACAGACATGTCCAATCAGCTGGTAATCAGCTGATGCTGTCTCCTCACAGCATCAGCTGATCGTTAACTCCGGGGTTAAAAAGCCGACTTTATCCCGCCGGTTGAAACGATCAGCTGATTTTGTGAGGGGTGAGTATGAGGATTTTTTTATTTTATTCTGCTCTTTACTTTTTATTTTCGCTTAGCAGTGAATGTACAGGAGCCAGAAGCTGCTGCACATACACTGCTAAGCGAAAATAACATGTCACACGGGAGGAGGGACACAGGATTCTTCCTCCTCCTTGTGACATCACATCCTGCTTCTCCTCCTGTGCCCGACATTATACGCGCTGGAATTGCGCATTGTCTGAACGGCGATGCGTAATTCCAGCGGTTATAATGGGGCCTGTGGGAGAAAGTGCGTGCAAAAAAGCGCCAACAATTGACATGTTGATTCTTTTTTACACTGCGCTTTCTCCCATAAAAGCGCAGCGTATATTTACGCAGCGTCTGCATGGCAAAAGTGAACGTCCATTCACTTTGCCAGCAGTTGCAGGTGCGCTTTAGTAGAAAAGCGCAGTGTAAAAAAGCGCAAAAAAATGCACAGTGTGAACGTAGACATACACACATTCTCACACACACTCACTTTCTCACATACAGACATTCTCACATAGGGGTACTTCACGCACAGCGATATCGCTGTAACGTCTCAGGTTTGTGACGTAGCAGCGACGTCGCTAGCGATGTCGCTGCGTGTGACATTCTGCAACGATCAGCTGGCTGATCGTTGCGGAACGGCCGGGACTATTTTTCCGTCGTTGGGCTCTTGCTGTCACACATGCATCGGCATGTGTGACAGTGGGAATGACTGCGCCCGAGACCCGGAACGATACTAACGACCGTCGGGTGTCGGCGCAGCGCTGGGTGATCTCTGGTAAGTCTGCCTGTGTGAAAGCTCACCAGCGATCACATAGCGACGCTCCAGCGAACCCTGCCAGATCGGATCGTTGGTGGGATCGCTGGAGGGTCGCTACGTGTAACGGGGCCCATACACACATTCTCTCACACACTCACACTTTCATTCTCACATACACACTCATATTCTGTCACACACTCTCACACATTCACATACTCCCATTCACACACTCACACTCACACACACATACACACTCTCACATTCTGTCACACACACTTACACTTATTCACATTCTCACACACTCACATTCACACACTAACACTCATTCTCTCACACACACACTCTCTTATACACACATACTCACTCTCACACTCACACACTCTCACACACAATTTCCTAACCTTTAACATGCCGGCGCTATAGTGCAGGAGGTAGCCGCGCTCCCTGCTGTGTTTATTTTCGTACCGTGGCACTGACAAGACTCTGCAGCTCTGCAATATCAATGCAATCCACCGGCCAATGAGAGGCCAGCAGCTGCTGTTGGCGTATGACGTCACCTGCGGGCCTCTCATTGGCTGTCAGCTTTCACAAAATATACACAGCGGGGAGCGCGACTCCCTCCTGCACTATAGCACCGGCATGTTAGTCCACGGTTCCGTTGGCCGCACAGAGAAGCCCCAGGGGCCGCATGCGGCCCGCGTGTTTCAGACCCCTGCGTCAGAGTATACTTCGAATTTTATTGAAGAAATCTCCCAATGATAACAGTATGATCTTCAAAATTAAAAAACCCTCTAAATGCACTGTTCCAAATTGTTAGTCACAGTAGAGTTTCTAAACATTTGATATGTTTGAAAGAACTGAAAATGCTCATTTGTTAAATTTGCAGCATTACGGTACCTTTACACGCCACCACAACAGGATGGATACAACCCGCTACAGGCTACAAATGTAGCTTGTCGCGCCAATATCGCCCGTAGTAGCGGCGTCTGAAGACGGGACGACACAGCCGGCTACAGATACATCTGTATCCGTGCACTACCCATAAACAGATGGCAACAAAGCCGATTGTAGCGAGCTGTATCGGCGTGTAAAGAAGGAACAGAAGGGTTGTTTCTACACCATGCTATGTAGCTGGGGCGTGACACAGGGTCCGGGTTTCCGCGCCCCCTTCAGCGATCATTGGAGGAAGCTCCTGCGTTGCGATTGGTTGTCGCCGCACAGGGCGGCATATTTAAGGAGCTGACCAGTCACACTACACAATTGCTCGAGCGTCAAGTATTAATCTGCCTCCTGCGATGCCTGTCCAATCATGGTATTTTTGCTTTCTCCTATCAGCGTACGGACGTCTCGTAATCCACAATTGTAGCACGCCTATGTGCTGTCCCTGCTGCACCAGGTACGCCCATAGTAGCTGGTTGTAGCGGTGTGTAAATGAGCTACAGATGGCTACTTGAGACACCCGGCGATGTATCTAGCTGTAGATGTAGCGTAGCGTAGCGCACCTTGTGGCGGCGTGTAAAGAGGGTGCGTTTCCCGTTTGTAACCGTTTGGGCGTGCTCGTGCACGTGAAGTAGCCGTTGGTATCCATCCTGTTGTGGCGGTGTGTAAAGGTACCTTTAGGTCACATTCACTGAAATAAAAAGCTATTTAACTCCAAAACATCCTAACAGGCCAAGTTACATATTAACATAGGAACTAGAGATGAGCGAGTTCTAAAATCCTCGGGTGCTCGATGCTCGGGCCGAACATCCCAAGATACTTGTGTACTCGGACCGAGCACCGAGCCCAATGTAAGTCAATTAGTGACAGGCTCCGCCCACAGACTTCCGGCTATAAAACGAGTGTTTCTGGATAAAGGCGGGAGGGTGGGCTTTTTCAAATCGCCGCAGCATACAACACCTTGCTGTGCCCCCCAGAGGGACTCTAACAATCAATCTGCTCTCTGTGAGGTACCAGCTCACTGTGTGCACTGAAGGGAGCTGTTTATTTGTGTCAGATTAATAATTATTAGCGAGGAGTCCAAGCATATCGGCGGTACTCGGTGCTCGCCGAGCATCCCGAGTACCGGAATACTCGTGCGAGTAACGAGTAGCGCCGAGCATACTCGCTCATCCCTAATAGGAACCCTTCTTTGATATCACCCTCACAATTCTTGCTTCCATTGAACTTGTGAGTTTCTGGAGAGTTTCTGCTTGTATTTCTTTGCATGATGTCAGAATAGCCTCCCAGAGCTGCTGTTTTGATGTGAACTGCCTCCCACCCTCATAGATCTTTTGCTTGATTGTATGTCAAAGGTTCTCTATAGGATTGATGTCGGGGAGATGGTGGCCACACCATGAGTTTCTCTCTTTTTATGCCCATAACAGCCAATGACACAGAGGTATTCTTTGCAGCATGAGATGGTGCACTGTCATGCATGAAGATGATTTTGCTACTAAAGGCACGTTTTCGCTTTTTGTACCATGGAAGAATGTTCTCAGTCAGAAACTCAATATACTTTGCAGAGGTTATTTTCACACCTTCAGGAACCTTAGGCTACTTTCACACATTGCATATTTTTTCTGCTTTTTCTGCACTTGCGCTTTTTTAGGCGCTGTTTTTGAGAAAAACACAGCTCCATTCACACACTGCTTTTTTTCTGCGGTTTTCTCTGCGCATTTTCAAAACCCATTTATCATGTGGGCAATGGAAAAGTGCAGAGAAAAACTGCAGAAAGAATTGACATTGTGATTCTTTTTACACACGCGTTTTTGCAGTAAAAGCGCGCACGTAAAAAAAGGCACAAATACGCAGTGTGTGAATGGATTTTGTCAAAACCCATAGGTTTGGCTGAGCTGCGTATCCAGTATTGCGTTTTCACTTCAAAAAGCGTGCATAAAAAAGTGCAGCAAAAAACACAGGAAAAAGCAGAAAACGCAGTAAAAATCGCAGAGCAGCAGCAAAATACACAATGTGTGAACGCAGCCTTAAAGGGGCCTACCAGATGTTTCCCAATGATTCAGGCTCAAAACATGACTCCTCCACCTCCTTGCTGACGTCGCAGCCTGGACCATCCAGGGTTGCTCGGCACTGATCAGTAATCGAGACTGTTTGAAAATTAGGCTTCATGTATGTCTGAGCCCACTGCAACTGTTTCTCCTTGTGAGCACTGTTTAGGGGTGGCCGAATAGTAGGTTTATGCACTAGAGCAAGCCTTTGAAGGATGCTCCACCTTGAGGTTCGATGGACTCCAGAGGCACCAGCAGCTTCAAATATCTGTTTGCTGGTTTGTAAGGCCTTTGTAGCAGCTGCTATCTTAAGGTACCGTCACATGCGCCAATATTGCTAGCAATTTCACTGGCTATTTGCTGGTTGCAGTTAAATCATGGACACATTGTTCTATTTTGTTGCCGTATAGAAATGGAACAATTTGTCCATGATTTCACTGCAACCAGCAAATTGCCAGTGAAATTGCAAGCAATATTGCCGCATGTGACGGTACCTTTAGGTTGGAGGCACACTGTCCTGCATCAAACACGGAGCGTGTTTGATGCCTGACTGTGATGCGAGTGTTGTGCGTGTTTTCTGCGAGTGTGGTGCATGTGTGTATATGGATGGCTGTATGCATGTGTGTGTGCTGCGTGAGTGAGTGTGTGGTGCGATTATGTGTGATGCGGTCCTGAAGCAAACTTCAAGACCGCCGACAGCATTTACTGGCATATTCAAACACCACTGCTGTCAAACCAGCGGTGTTGGAATTTGCCAGGTTGCCGGCGCAGCCACCAATCAGCTGTCACCACTGTGTCAGCAGCGGTGAAAGCTGAAAGCTTTTACCGGCCGCTTGAACCAATCCATGGTGCTGAAGTTTTATCTTCAGCACCATGGATAGGTTTTACCGTCCGCTTTCACCGCTGCTGTCACAGCGGTGACAGCTGATTGGAGGATGTGCCGGCAAACCGGCAATTACAAACACCGCTGCTTTGACAGCAGCGGTGTTTGAATTTCCCGGGTTTAACCGGCAGATTAACCCCATCTGCAGCCTCTGTGCTACATGTCAGCCAGGAGGCTGCAGATGCGGTTAATAAGCCGGTCATGTATGTTTAACCCCATGGTGCTGTCATGCCAGGTTGTGTCCGGTTATGTCCACACTCCGTGGACACAATCTGGCATGTCATAATGTGTCTGCAGGGGTTAATGCATCTTTTTATTAAAAGCCCGCAATTACAGCACTTCACTAAATTCCTGTATTCTTCAGCGGTCTGCAGGACTCAGTCAGGAGCGCTCCATGGTCCTGATCGTTAAAGCTGGTTGCTAACCGTGGAGATGAAGCTGTTCAGATTACATGAGGCGATAGCGTAGGACACGGTAGAATGAGAGACCTTGCCGCGGTTACCGGGCTTGGATGTCATGGCCATTACATCAGCTAAGTTCTCATGTTATTCCTTATTTATAGCTTCAAGTAGTTTTCTACTATGCCTTTTGCTCCAATACACATTGTACATTAATACATGTTAGCCAGTATGCTCTTTTCTTGTTAGAATTTTTAGTGTTGGAGTGCAGTGGATCTCATTTAAGCAATACAGCACAGAGGCTGCAGATGGGGCTAATATGCCGGTTAACCCCGGAAAATATAAAAAATGATACTGTCAAAGCAGCAGAAAGCCAGAAATAGCTATTATATCTACAGATCTTTATCTGTAGATATATAGCGATCAGGCTTTCCTGTGGCGGGACCATAGAACGCGTCAGTGACTCGCACAGTGTGCTGTCTAGGTGCGAGGTTTTCTCGCACCCATAGACTTCCATTAGCCCCTCGCACGTCAAACACGCGTTCAGTCGCAGCATGCTGCAACTGAACTTGCAATTGACTCGCAGTGCGAGTTCAGCGCAGGGTACGCCCACCAGTGTGACCTACCTGACATGGCAACACTGGTCTGAGAGCAATGCGAGTTTCCCTTGCATTGCACTTGCACGAGTCACTCGCACAGTGTGCCTTCAGTCTTAATCCGATGCTTCAAATATCTCTTTGCTGGTTTGTAAGGCCTTTTTAGCAGCTGCTCTCTTAATCCGATGAACTTGCCTGGCAGAAACCTTCATCATTCTGCCTTTATCTGCACGAACACGTCTGTGCTCAGAATCGGCCACAAATCTCTTCACAGTACGATGACCACACTTACGTTTTCGTGCAATATCTAATGTTTTCATCCCTTGTCCAAGGCATTGCACTATTTGATGCTTTTCGGCAGCAGAGAGATCCTTTTTCTTTCCCATATTAGTTGAAAACTGTGGCCTGCTCAATATTGTGGAATATCCAGTTTTTGGACTCACTTGCCAAACCAATTATCACAGGTATCTGAGATTGATTTCAGTGATCCAAAGAACCCGGAGACACAATACCATTAATGGGTTTCATTGATAAAAAAGCAAAAAAAAAAAAACCCATGTCACTTAAAACCAATTTGTATAATAATTTGGAAAATGGTTTATGAGAAAATACGCTGGGACCTGTCCTACAAGCCACCAGCTATAGTCTGGGTTTTCCCAGTGATCTAGTTTGTGCTCTGTTATATTTCTTTTGATGTTGGCCTTGTTTTTTGACCCTTCTACTGCCTGATGATTTTGTACTTTTGCTGTCCTCCTGGTTTTGACGCTGCCTTCTGACTATGTTTTTGGATCCTGATTTTTCTACTCCCTGACCTCCTAGTCTTTTCCCGTCCTGGTGGCCTCCCTGCTCCAGTCTGCTGCTAACTTATAGGCAGCTACCTCCTGGGCTCTCCAGATCCCTGCATAGGGGTAAAGAGTCTCGGAGTTCTCAGGGTGCTGCCTTACCGACTGCTCAGCCTTCGCAGTGGACGGTCGCTACAGCTTGTGTCTGTAATAATGTCCCCCTCCTGTACCCATTTTAGTACTAATTTCTCCCATCTTGGCCCCTTCCAGGTATAATGTCACCCATTCTAGGCTCCTTCCTGGAGTGTTGTCGCACACCCTAAGTCCTTCCTGGCATGTCCAAATCCTGGTATAATTTCCCACATTATTGGTCCAGATACTAGTTCCCCCATTCAGAGTCCCTTCGAGTAATAATGTCCTCCATCTTGGACTCCTTCCTGTAATAATGCTCCTATTCTGTGTCTCTTTTCCATCAAATATATGCACCCCATCTTGACTGAAAAAAACCCAGAAATGTAGATATTTGTGCAAATTTATTAAAAAAGAAAAACTGAAATGTTACATGGTCATAAGTATTCAGTCCCTTTTTTCAGACACTCATATTTAAGTCACATGTTGTCCATTTCCTTGTGATCCTCCTTGACATGGTTGTACTCCTTCATTGGAGTCCAGCTGTGTTTAATTAAACTGATAGGACTGGATTTGGAAAGGCACACACCTGTCTATATAAGTCTTCACAGCTCATAGTGCATGACAGATCATATGATAATCAGGAGGTCAAAGGAACTGCCCAAAGAGCTCAGAGATCGCATTGTGGCAAGGCACAGATCTGGCTAAGATTACAAAAGATTTTCTGCAGTACTCAAAGTTCCAAAGAGCACAGTGGCCTCCATAATCCTTAAACAGCAGACATTTGGGACCACCAGAAGTCTTCCTAGACCAGCCAAACTGAGCAATCGTGGGAGAAGAGCCTTGGTGAGAGAGGTAAAGAAGAACCCCAAGATCACTGTGGCTAAGCTTCAGAGATGCAGCATGGAGATGGGAGAAAGTTCCAAAAAATCAACTATCGCTGCAGCCCTTTACCAGTTGAGCCTTTATGGCAGAGTGGCCCAATGGAAGCCTCTCCTCAGTGCAAGACAAGTGAAAGCTCGCATAAAGTCTGCAAAAAAAAAAAAAAACCTCATGAAGGGCTCCCAAACTATGAGAGATAAGATTCTCTGGTCTGATAAGACGAAGATAGAACTTTTTGGTGATAATTCTAAGTGGTATGTGTGGAGAAAACCAGGCGCTGCTTATCTCCTGCCCAATATAATCCCAACAAAACATGGTGGTGGCAGCATCATGCTGTAGGGGTATTTTTCAGCTGCAGGGACTGGACTACTGGTTGTGATTGAAGAACACCTGAATGCGGCCAAGTAAAGATAGATCCTGCAAGAAAACCTCTTCCAGAGTGCTCTGGGCCTCAGACTTGGCCGAAGGTTCACCTTCCAACAAGACAATGACCCTAAGCACACAGCTAAAATTACAAAAGAGTGGCTTCAGAACATTTCTATGACCATTCTTTACTGGCCCAGCCAGAGCCCCCGACCTAAACCAAATTGAGCATCTCTAGAGAGACCTGAAAATAGTAGTCCACCAATGTTCACCATCCAACCTAATGGAACTGGAGAGGATCTGCGAGGAAGAATGGCAAAGTATCCCCAAATCTAGGTGTGAAAAACATGTTGCATCATTCCCAAGAAGACTCAGCTCAAAAGGGTGCTTCTACTCAATACTGAGCAAAGGGTCTGAATATGATATTTCAATTTTTCTTTTTTAATACATGTGCACAAATATCTACCATATGATATTTCAGTTTTTCTTTTTTGAATACATGTGCACAAATATCTACGTTTCTGTTTTTTTCCGCCAAGATGGGATGTAGAGTGTACACTAATGAGAGAAAAATGAACTTTTTTGAATTTACCAAATGGCTACAATGAAACAAAGAGTGAAAAATTTAAAGGGGTCTGAGTACTTTCCATACCCACTGTATATCACAGTGTAGGGAGCCGGCGGTCAAATCCAGGTGAAATAGCTGCTTGTGTCAGTGGGCCCTCATCCAGCATGGTCCCGTTCACACCCTCTACGACTGAGATTGTGATGCCTCTGCATGTACACCAATATACACTGTGTGCAGAATTATTAGGCAAATGAGTATTTTGATCACATGATACTTTTTATACATGTTGTCCTACTCCAAGCTGTATAGGCTTGAGAGCCAACTACCAATTAAGTAAATCATGTGATGTGCATCTCTGTAATGAGGAGGGGTGTGATCTAATGACATCAACATCCTATATAAGGTGTTTTAAATTATTAGGCAACTTCCTTTCCTTTGGCAAAATGGGTCAGAATAGAGATTTGACAGGCTCTGAAAAGTTCAAAATTGTGAGATGTCTTGCAGAGGGACGCAGCAGTCTTGAAATTTCCAAACTTTTGAAGCGTGATCACTGAACAATCAAGCGTTTCATGGCAAATAGCCAACAGGGTCGCAAGAAGCGTGTTGGGCAAAAAAGGAGCAAAATAACTGTCCATGAATTGAGGAAAATCAAGCGTGAAGCTGCCAAGATGCCATGTGCCACCAGTTTTGCAATATTTCAGAGCTGCAACGTTACTGGAGTATCAAAAAGCACAAGGTGTGCTATACTCAGGGACATGGCCAAGGTAAGGAAGGCTGAAAAACGACCACCTTTGAACAAGAAACATGAGCTAAAACGTCAAGACTGGGCCAAGAAATATCTTAAGACTGATTTTTCAAAGGTTTTATGGACTGATGAAATGAGAGTGACTCTTGATGGGCCAGATGGATGGGCCAGAGGCTGGATCAGTAAAGGGCAGAATACTGCACTCAGACTCAGATGCCAGGAAGGTGGAGGTGGGGTACTAGTATGGGCTTGTATCATCAAAGATGAACTTGTGGGACCTTTTCGGGTTGAGGATGGAGTGAAGCTCAACTCCCGGGCCTTCTGCTAGTTTCTGGAAGACAACTTCTTCAAGCATTGGTACAGGAAGAAGTCAGTATCGTTCAAGAAAAACATGATTTTCATGCAGGACAATGCTCCATCACATGCATCCAACTACTCCACAGCGTGGCTGGCCAGTAAAAGTCTAAAAGAAGAAAAAATAATGACATGGCCCCCTTGTTCACCTGATCTGAACCCCATAGAAAACCTGTGGTCCCTCCTAAAATGTGAGATCTACAGGGAGTGAAAACAGTACACCTCTCGGAACAGTGTCTGGGAGGCTGTGGTGGCTGCTGCATGCAATGTTGATCATAAACATATCAAGCAACTGACTGAATCTACGGATGAAAGGCTGTTGAGTGTCATCATAAAGAAAGGTGGCTATATTGGTCACTAATTTTTGGGGATTGGTTATTGCATGTCAGAAATAGCTGAATATGGTTACAGACCTAGCGCTTGCCTTCACACTTACTTAAGGTAGGGAAGACGACAACAATAATATTCAGCATATTTGATTTGACCTGCTACACCCCAGAGATGTTCTTGGTAGATTTAACATTAATATATACATAAGAACCCACCCACAGCAAGTAGCTAAGCTGGCTGCTAACATTACAATTGGGATAATTAGACCTTTTACACATAGCGTTGAAGGCAGCAGCTTATACGTAATATGGTATACACTTAAGTGACATAACAAACGGATTTGAGTCAACTAAGAGATAGTCAGTGAGCTCGATATGCCGGATTGAAACAAGTTGCAGTTAGATAGCCGGATACAACAATTGGCTTTGAGCCAACTGAGAGGTAGTCAGTGAGCTGGATATGCTGGATTGAAATATGCTGTGGTAAGATAGCCAGAAATCAAGTATAAGATCGATAGACAGCTATAGGAAGATATTATGCAGTCTCACATTGCATGCCTGACAGAGACCTGACAATAGCTCCCAATGGAACACATATACAAGAACAGGTAAGATATCATTTAATATGTGGAGATGTGGAGAAATGCTGAGAGTAAGGATCACTTACACTAGATGTCTTACATCAGATAGAGCTGGCCATAGGGCAGAACTAGAGCCATATCGTCAGACAACAGTAATCAGCTGAGACAGGGAGCACAGTGTAACAGAACAGCCAGGAGCAGATCATGTGGACACAGGAGGACCAATAAGAGCAGGAGGAGCAGGCAGGAGGCAGATATAACTAAGATCAGCACAGGTAGGCGGGTATCTTGAGAAAGTTGTCCGTGAGCAACGAAACATGTTGATAGCTCTGCCCAGACTGTGCTAAGACTGCCTGACTGATAGACAGACGGGGTGTCCCATCACAAGAAGCCGGAGGCTGTGCTGAGCTCACTGTGACCAGTTCCTGTAACATCATCTATCAGAAAGCCGGGTGCACACTGTCGGCTGCAGATGTGCTTGCCCGTGCTGTGGTGCAGACGAGCCGACACAACAGACCAGACAGCTTGGGAAACCGCCCCATGACAGATGCGAGCACTCACTACCATCTACGAATAGTAAGTACTCACATCAGAACAAGGGAGATTATGTATGTGTATACAGGACTAGCAATCTAAACAAGATCTGCAATCATTACCCTTTTGGCATACTGATTATACGTATGACAGCCTATACACATTTCTATTCTTTAGCAGGAAAAACGCACAACTAATTTTAAGAAGACCTACCCACCATATAAAGTTATTGGGTGAGCATCTTCATCTTTAAGCAAGATTAATATTAAATGGGAGATTATTGATAATTTTGTTTATATGACCCCCTCAGAATATATACCACCGCCATATAGAGGGAATCACACCTCCAGGGGAGAAGGGAATCAGGAAGGAGGAACAAACAAGCTGGAAAACGTATATCATACAGCACAGCAACCGGTGAGAGCAATACTGCAATTAGTACTAGGTTTAGTGAGCTGGACCGGTATAGTCCAGTAACACAGTTCCTCTATTTCCCACAGCAAATGAGGAGTTCGTTCAGATTGCAGTGGAACTAGCGACAATCATCCATTGCATCAACTGTTCAGAAGCACTAGTAGAAGGCACCTTATACTGCCAGGACGCCACACAGCATATTTGAACACAAACTGCTATTACAGATTTTATACTCAGAATCTAACATATTTTTATGTACCGTACTCATTTTTAAACCAAGTTTTTGATATTTGTAATAAATAGTTTTAAGAAATTATACATTTAGTTTTGAGTCTTCCCTACCTTAAGGCTGGCTTCAGACTTGCAGATGCATCTGCAGCGTTTTGCAGATACATCTGCAAGCATCAGCATGCAGACCGCGGCCCCTATGTTTATAATGGTGCGCACCGCGGTCTGCAGATGCTTGCAGACCGCCGCGCGCACCCATTCACTCCTATATGTGATCTGTGCGCAGGCGGATGCCTGCGTACAGATCACACACTCTCGTCCGCACCAGGGACGCGACATCTCGCGTCCATGGTGTGGGCGGGAGTGTGTGATCTGTACGCAGGCATCCGCCTGCGCACAGATCACATATAGGAGTGAATGGGTGCGCGCGGCGGTCTGCAAGCATCTGCAGACCGCGGTGCGCACCATTATAAATATAGGGGCCGCGGTCTGCATGCTGATGCTTGCAGATGCATCTGCAAAACGCTGCAGATGCATCTGCAAGTCTGAAGGCAGCCTAAGAGTTCATAAATCTTTATGTTATTTTCTGATATCTAAGTATTTTTTAAAGTTATCAATGCTATGACCAGAACCATATTCAGCTAGTTACCCTCTACCATAGAGATTGGAAGCACAGCAATCTCAGAGACTTTTCAGCTGCTGCCTAATTAAGCCCTGCTTATGTTAATGCAAGCTCCAGTGGCCCTACTATACTGCATGTCAGAAATGTTTATTTCTAAATTTTGTGCAGTTATATTGGTTTAACAGGTCAAAATAAACAAGTGAGATGGGAGTATATCTGTTTTTTTATTAAGTTGCTTAATAATCCTGCACAGTAATAGTTACCTGCACAAACAGACATCCTCCCAAGATAGCCAAATCTAAAAAAAAACACTCTAACTTCCAAAAATATTAAGCTTTGATATTTATGAGTCTTTTGGTTTTATTGAGAACATAGTTGTTGATCAATAATAAAAAGAATCCTCTACAATACAACTTGCCTAATAATTCTGCGCACAGTGTTATATACATTGGATAGAGCAATTTTTTTTATAGTAGAATTGAATTCTGCTTAAATTGTGCAAAAAATCATATTCTCCAAAATACAGTTTTTGTTTTTTAATTTGTTGCTCATAAATTCAGGAAGATGGTAGCTACCATAGTTGCAGATGGCATTTTGCTGAACCAAAGAAATCAAGTAAAATTGTATGCTCTCCTCACAGTTTATCTGTGCCACTTCCTCTACAGCGTTTCTTTGCACCTTTTTTCACCTTCCCCAACCACAAGTCGTCATGCTTGTCATGCACTTTATGGTCCGGTGCATCTTTATAATCCGAATAATACAGTAATTTCCTCGTGGCACCGAGATTTTTGGACTGCCAGCCATATCTGCAGGTTAATAGTGTTTTCTTATTTGACAGATTCCCTTTAAGTTCACTTGATTTTCTGCAACAGCCATCTGTTTTTCGGGGAGGTATACTTATGAAAATACTAGCTGTAGTGCCCAAAGTTACCCGGGCATAGTAACTAAGTGTTCTTAGTTATAAGCTGAGTGTACGTATGTCTGTGTGTGTGAGGTGTGGGGGAAGCAGGAGATCAGAATGATCAGGCAGTGTTACAACAAGAAATTTTATAAGCTAACATTCTACATTCTATTGTGACATCACAAGTGTGGCTATGTGGAGTGGGTGTTGCCATATGGAGGGGTGTGACCATGTGGAGTGGACGTGACCATGTGAATTGGGCAGGGCTTGCCACATACACACATATACTCAACTTTATATATTCGATTATGTACAGCATTTCTTTTCTTTTCAATGGTCTTTTTTATTAAAGTGATGTTTGCATAACATAACAGAAAAACATTTTTTAGTCTTCAATATATTTTTATTATTGACATAGAAAATTACAGCTTCCATTTCAAACATTTGTAAAAATAAACAAATAACAACACAAGTCATCTCAAAATAAGGGTGGACGAGTGGGGGGGTGGGTGGGAGAGGGTAGAGTACAGAGGGATCTCGGAGAGGGGGAGATCAACGAGCAAGTGAGGTGGAGGGGGGAGGGGGGGTTTGAGAATCAATGTAATAGTAAGTATAATAAACCACAGGCACACTAAGATTTTTCTTTGGGGGAAAGTTAAATTGAATGGTTTGGAGAACCATAGAGTGTGGAGGAAGTTAGCATAAATGAAAACAAATCTTACAAGTGTGTACGCAGATCTGAGACTCCCTTGTTTAGAAGTCCCATCGTCTTTGTTCGTAGGTCGTATCAGGAAACTGCGGCGATATGACTCTGAGTATTCTAGCAAAAGTCAGTTACAAGGGCGATTTGGGAATTAGGAGGGGAAGGGATGAAGGGGTAGGTAGAGGGGGGGGGGTTAGGGTAATCGAATTTGTTTTGGGGTGGGGGGGGTGAAAATGGGGAGGAAGTGAGGCAAGAGGGAAGAAGTAACTAGGAACAGACACGGAAAGAAAGATTGGGTGAAAAAGAGCTAAAGGCCTAGAGGGGGGGGGGGGGGGTGACCTCAGGACCCCAGTCTTCTCAGGAAGGTGGTTGTAATGCCGATGGATGCGATGCCCATAGAGACCATGCCTCGGAGACATATCTCCGCCTCGGTGCATCCATTGCCAGATGATATTCGTGGCTGAAAATTATGTTCAGCTTGTTGACAAGGTCACCGATGGAAGGGGGGGATACATTCTTCCATGACGCAGCTATGCATAATCTTGCTGCAATTAGTATATAGGTAATCGTATGGCGTGTGACAGGGGGGTAGGTTTCAGCTCCTATGTTTAAAACTGCCAGTTGGGGGGACAAGGGGATGCTTGTATCTGTTACGGTCCCCATCAGGCTGGCAACCAGAGCCCAGAATTGGGAGATCCTGGGGCACCGCCACCACATGTGCGCCGAATCTCCTCTCTGGCCACATTGTCTCCAGCATAAAGGAGATACTCCCCGGGCGAATCTGGCCAGCCTAACTGGGGGAGTGTACCAGCGAAGGTGAACCTTTTTGAGGGACTCTAGATGATTAATGCATCTAGATACCTGGGTTACACATCTGACTGCTCCCTCCCAGTCGTCCAAGTCTGCTTGGACATTCAGGTCTGACTCCCATGATTCCATGTATGCCAGCCTAGAGGGGGAATTTTGTGTTAATAGTCCATCATATAGGGAGGATAGTCCCCTCGGAGTCCCGGTGTCTGAGAAGAGCAAACGTTGGAGTGGAGAGGGAATGGGTTGCCCCAGGTCATGAGAGCATTCTTCTGAGGTAAGGAAGTGGCGGATTTGGGAGTATTGCAGGAAGGTACGTCTTAGGTCTTGTCTCTCCCCACAGAAGCTGTCAAATGAAGGGAGCCTACCATTTTTCAGTAAGTCTCCTAACGTGTAGAGTCCTGAAGCTAGCCATGGAGCGAGGTTTAGGGAGGGGATGTGCACCCGAAGGGCCTCCAGCGGAATTCTCTCCGGAGGGAATTTAGACCAGTGGACTGGGACTTTTTTCCACGCAGCCTGGAGAGCCCGGACCGTGGCCAAGGGGTGAGCCAGTCCGACCAACCCCAAGGCCGCCCCCGCCAGGAGCCTCCCGGGCGCAACCCCGGGCGCCACCTCAGTCTCCAGTTGTGCCCAACCTAATGTCGTCTGTTGTCTCCACAGAGCCCTGGAAGCTTCCAGGATCGTGGCCCTGTGGTATGATGTCACATCTGGGACCCCCATGCCTCCCCCCTTCATCCTCAGATACATCGTGTGCCTCTGAACTCTAGGTCTGCCTCCCGCCCATATGAATGTGTTGATTCGTCGTTGTAGTAGAGTTAGGAGTTTGCTTGGGTATCCCAGAGGGACACACCGGAACAAGTAAAGCAGTTTTGGCAGCCATAGCATTCTGAAGGCTTGGATACGTGCTATCCATGATAGCAAAGGGAGCGGTCTAGATTCCATGGCATCCCTCAATGTTTCCATTAACTTGTTCAAGTTAACACGTGCCACCTGTCTCGAGGCACACAACGTTATTCCTAAGTATGAAATGCCCTCTGGGGCCCAAGCAAAGGTGTATTTAGAGGAGAGTGTTGTCAGCTCCGTCCCTGATTGATAGGTAGTGCCATAGTTTTTCCCATGTTCAATTTATAGTATGAAATTCTTGAGAAGCCATCCAACCCCCTAAGTATAACTGGGATGGAGCTATCTGGGTCTGTGCATGTGATGATAACGTCATCCGCATAGAGCCCTATGACGTGACGCTTTTTTCCTACATGGATGCCCGCTATCCCCGGGTTAGCTCTAATTGAGGCTGCTAGGGGTTCCATGATCAGGGCGAAGATCAGGGGCGACAAGGGGCACCCCTGTCTTGTCCCGTTTGTAATGTTAAAGTGTCGAGATACAGAGCCTGAAGTTGAAACCCGAGCTCCGGGGGCAGAGTAAAGTCCCAGAATGGCCGACAATATTGGTCCGGAGAAGCCAAACCTCCCAAGGACCTCACGCAAGTATCCCCAGTGTACCCTGTCGAACGCTTTTTCTGCGTCAAGGGACAGGAATACACTGGGGGCCCCTCGCGTCTCCACTATCTCAACCAGGTCCAGCATATGCCTGGTACCATCTCTGGCTTGTCTCCCCACCACAAAGCCCACCTGGTCTGAGTCCACCAGAAGGGGAATCACCTTCGATAGCCTAGTGGCTAGCATTCTGGCATATATCTTCACATCCGTGTTTAGTAACGAGATGGGACGATAGTTGCCTGGACTGTCTGGGGGTTTACCGGGTTTCAAGATGGTAGATATCGTGGCTTCCAAGGCATCAGCCCTGAGCCCCCCCTCAGTCTGCCAATGGTGGAACAGTCGAAGGAGGTAGGGGGCCAGCTGGAGGGAAAACACCCTATAGCACTCGTTGGCAAAGCCATCCGGACCTGGGGCGGAGTTACATTTGAGTGTCTTTATGACATCTGAAACCTCCGAGAGGGTAAATGGCTGGTTCAGGGTAAAGAGCACGTCAGAGGGGACAGTCGGGAGCTCCACTTTTGCCAAATATGTTCGGATTTCCTGCAGCGAGGGTTGTGGGGTCAGAGGGTCCTCAGGTAAGTTATAAAGTTTAGAATAAAAGTCAGCCATAACTTCCACTATCTCAGTTGGGTCTCTAACTTTCTTACCTTCTGTGGATGTCATGAAGGTCACCATTGAGAGGGCCACTCTTTTCTTCAGTCTTTTAGCTAAAAGCTTACCCGCTCTATCACCTGCTGCGTAAAACTGGGTGTTAAGCTTCCGTAACCCAAGTTCATGTTGAAAGAGTAGCTGTGCTCTAAGTTTGGTTCTCAAGTCAAGGATCTGCTTGTTCAGTTGGGAGGATGGTTTAGTTTTATTTAATTTTTCCAGGGTCCCTATTTGTTCGGTCAGCTCTCTCCAACGTGTCTCCCTTTCTCTCTTTTGTTGTGAGGCCTTTTGGATAAGTAAACCACGCAGGACCGTTTTATGCGCGGCCCATAGGGTGTCATCTGAGGTCTCACCATTGTCATTGAAGTGAAAAAACTCCTCTAAACTCCCACCCAGGGACTCAAGTATCTGTTGGTTTGAAAGTAGACCGACATTCATCCTTCAACGACGTGGCGGAACTCCCTTTTGCCCCTGTCTGATCCCCAGGGATACTGGGGCATGGTCTGACCATGTGATCAGACCAATCGTAGAAGAGGTACAGTAGGGCAAAGTCTCCTCTCCGACCAAGAAATAGTCGATCCTGGAGTAGGAGTTATGGGAGTTAGACAGGAAGGAGAAATCTCTTTCCTCTGCGTGGTGGTAGCGCCAAACATCGTGGAGTCTGAATTCACGGCATAGACCCGCTAATTCCCTTCCTCTCCTAGCGTGAGGGGCCGAAGAGTCCAGTCTCATCTCCATGACCTGATTGAAGTCCCCACAGACCACCAGGGCTCCTTCTTTTGTTCGGCTGAGCTTTTTGAACTGGGATCTCAAGAACCCCAGTTGTCCCGTGTTTGGGGCGTATACCGTGACCAAAGTGTACAGTTCCCCTGACATGCAGCACTTAAGGATCAGGTATCTCCCCAACGGGTCCGCCTCCACTGAGATCAGTTGAAACTGGACTCTGTTGCTCACCATTACGCATACTCCGGCTTTTTTCACATTATGATTTGCAAAGTAGATGTGAGGGAAGGATGAGCTCCTTACACGGAAATTGTCTTCAGCTAAAAGGTGAGTCTCCTGGATGCACATCACATCAGCACGAAGTCTCCTGGCCTCCTTCCAAAGGAAGGAGCGTTTTACCGGAGAGTTCAGACCTTTAACATTGAGAGAGACCAGATTCAGTGAAGGGGCGGTGGCCGATGTCGCTAAACGGTTCTCACTCATTCTTGCTTACTTCCAGTAGCTAGGGGGAGAGGTCACCGAGAAAAGGATAGAGGGCAGAGAGTAAGAGAAAAGTTATGGAGTAGAGAAAGAGGACTGAGGGGAGCTAAGTAACAATTAAAAAGGGGCGATAAAAGAACGAGGGTTTACAATAGGAACGAGGTTAGGAGGAATGGGTTGGGGAAGGTGGGAGAAGTAGGGCAAAGGGATGGGGAGGAGAGTAGGGGGTTGGGGGAACACTTATGTAAACCTGTACAGAGTCAGGCTAGGAGAGCCTAGACTAGGGGGGGTTAGGCAGAAAACCACGCACGGAAGGATCTCCCCACAGCGTGACCTGAGAACGTCTTGGTCACTTGATCTGTCAGTGGGGAGAACCGCCAATATCGATCCCTTTGATGGAATGGGGTCTGGCGTGGGAGATCTGTAAAGGTTCCAACGGAGGAGAAAAGTAACCCGCACAGACCGTAGTGGAATCCTCCAAGTCCTCTCTGGCCTCAGTTGAGATCACGGGGATGTGGTCCATGAGCTCCCCCGGACGGCGAGCGTGGGGAATTTGCATCTGAAGTTGCCATGTTCCAGGTGCGTAGAGCTCTGTGTAGCAGGGTAGGAGAAGAAAAAGAGTGTCTATTCCCCTTGTAGCGGAAGTTCACAGATACAGGGGTGCCCCAGGCGTATTGAATCCCTTTTTCCCTCAGTTGGAGACAGCTGGGTGCGAATTCACGTCTTCTGGCTAATGTCCCTGGTGAGAGATCAGGATACACTGCTGCTTTAGCAAACTGTGAAGGGAGCGTGGGATTAGCTCTCATAGCTTGTAGAAGAATGTCTCTCGTTTTAGGATGTAGAAAGGAGATTAGGATGTCCCTCGGGATCTCTTTGGGGAGTTTCATAGGTTTAGGCAGTCTGTATGCTTTCAGTACCTCCAGTGTCTCAGGCGGTGCACCCGGGAGAGCTGCTGATAAGAAGGCTGAGACAGTCTCAGGGAGATCCTCTCCATCTTGAACCTCTGCAACCCCTCTTAGTTTTACATTGTTCTTACGGAGCCCATCCTCTAGGTGACACAGCGTTGCTCTTAGGGTACCTTTACACACGGCTACATTTGTAGCTTGTCACCAGGTAACTTACTGGTTGCAGTGAAATCATGGATACATGATTCTATCTTGTTGCTGTGTACAAATGGAATCATGTATCCATGATTTCACTGCAACCAGTAAGTTACCTGGTGACAAGCTACAAATGTAGCCGTGTGTAAAGGTACCCTTACTGATCCCATCTCCCTATCCATCATGCCATAGCTGTCTGCTAAGTTGTTATGGGCCGAGGCATATTCAGCCATTTTAGATTCTACATTAGAAGTCCTTTCCCCAAGCGCCGCCATTTCGGCTTTTATGTCCGCCATCATGGAGCGCATCTCCCCCAGCATGGCGTCCCTCATCGATCCCAGCA